>JANBXA010000741.1:22447500-22552500 GCA_030556225.1 Cricetiscus sungorus | reverse complement strand
CACAAGTTATTCAGGGACATAGGGCTGCATCCATACTGTAACCAGTACTGTCATCAAAAGTCAACGAAAGATGGAAAAGCATCTTACACAAGTTATTCAGGGACATAGGGCTGCATCCATACTGTAACCAGTACTGTCATCAAAAGTCAACGAAAGATGGAAAAGCATCTTACACAAGTTATTCAGGGACATAGGGCTGCATCCATACTGTAACCAGTACTGTCATCAAAAGTCAACGAAAGATGGAAAAGCATCTTACACAAGTTATTCAGGGACATAGGGCTGCATCCATACTGTAACCAGTACTGTCATCAAAAGTCAACAAAAGATGGAAAAGCATCTTACACAAGTTATTCAGGGACATAGGGCTGCATCCATACTGTAACCAGTACTGTCATCAAAAGTCAACCAACACAGTATTTGTACGTGGTGATTCGTTATTATATACCCCGAGTCTATATTTTATGTTAAATATTTTAAACTAACACTTTTAATACTATTTTCTCTCACAGTACCATTTGGAAGTCTGTGATTTATGTTCTACCTAGCAGAGAATGTGGATGCCTAAGAAGTGGCATGTGTGTCCTTCTGATCACTTACCTGTGGTTAGCTTTTACTCATCTTAGACCAGTGGTTCTCAAACCGTGGGCCACAACACCTTTGACAAACCTCTATCTCCAAAACTATTTACCCTGAGATTTAGAACAGCAGCAACAAAATAATGTTACACTTCAGAGTCACCATGACACGAGGAACTGTACTAAATGGCTGTGGCATCGGGAAAGTTGAGAACCACTGACTTAGACTAAATTAAGTTACTCAAGTGAGGAATTCCTGCCTACCCCCTGTCACTGCCTATTTGTCCATCCCAACCCTTCACCAAAAACACCAGAAAAGCAAGAATCCAGTTCTAGAAGATTCTCCCCGGGTCTGGATGGAACACTATGGTGTGTGAAAAGAAGAAATGCTTAACCACATGGAGTTTGTTCTTCCTTCCGCCACCGCCCACCAAACAAGGCCATCAATGTCTGGGACTCGCAGTCTACAGATAGCAAAAAGAAAGTTACTGGACAGAAGGCAGCCTATACATCACAAACATTTGAGAAGCACTGGCTAGCCCAGAGTTCTTGAAACTCAGTGTTAGCTGGTGACAGTCACTGTCAATTCAGCTCAGTCAGCCTTGTTATCAAGTAAGTTTCTCCAGAAATACCACAAAAGCCTTTCAATCTTATTCTTCATTTGTAAAGCTTTGTCTTTTTCTGTATTAGCACTGGCATTTAAGTGGGACACTGGGAAAGGCTGAGCCAGGGCCTGAGAGCCCGAAGACAATCCAAACATGTTCTTTGGTCATTAGAAGTAAAGTCCAAGATGTTAAAACAATGATAATGGGTCATAAACACAAAAGATGTGTGTGTGTGTGTAACTCTATGGCACCTTTCTGCACCATAGGGGGCACATCTGTTGCTTACTAATCAAGTATGGTGGCTCTCAAGGGTATAGATTCTCCACCGTGTGGGGCATGTGTGCAGAAGACACATTTCTATGGCAGCTGTTTAAAAAGTCAGAAGCAAAGACAGAAAGAGAAATGGAGGAAAGGATTAAAGACATGGAGTAGAATCTGGGTAGAAATCCATTTAAGTACTAAGGAATAAATGGGTGATTAATACCTGGGATGTGGCACAATAGAATGGGGTCCAAGTAAAGGGACGAGAGGGGAAATCTACAAACAACCAGTGGGGAGAGGAGGCACCACTGGAAAGGACACGCGGTTCCGTTTTGTTCAGACTGATTTAGCAGCACCAGAAACAGCAAGCAAACACGAAAGCCAGGCAATTTATCACAGTTATCATTTCCCCTGATAAGCATTTCTGTGTTTAAACAAGTGCCCATTATAGGAAACAAGGCCGCAATTGTATCAACAAACTCAGCTTCCACTGATGCCCCTGCAAAGAAACGGGGGAAACCAAAAGAACAAATGATGATGTTTCTGCTCTTTTGAAAAAGGTACAGTAACAGAATGGTATTTTCCATTCTTTATTTTAAATATGGGAGTATGTATTCAGCTCGTATATTTTCTGTAGTGTCCACATATGAGAAGCAAGTAATGATGCTTAGAATTTTCAGTGTCAGTAGACTTGGTTGTATATCAGGATTCTGGTGAATTTTGGTATCTGTTTGCAGCAAGACACAACCAAAGTGTGTGGGAGTAGGGGCAGATGGCCTTTGCCTCGCTGCTGGACTCTGTATATGTGTCCAGAGACTTGGGTGCATCTACACAGTGATCAACAAAATCCCATTCTGACCTCAACCCAAGAATAGAAAGCAAGAGTTCCAGGAGCCAGAGAAACCTGAAGAAGCCAGCTGGTAAAGTCTTGGAAGCCATTTGGCCATGGGGGGCAGGGCAGTAAAACCCTATCACAAGACTGAACATGTGGGGAAACACAGACCCAGAACAGCAGGTTGACTTTCAGCATCATCACTTAGAGCCTTACTTGTCACATTGCAATGTTCTATGGCTCCTCTGAAAATTCCTGAAAACTGAGTTTTTGTTATGGCATTTTAAATTTCAGACACTGGTTGACTATCCCTTACACCAAGTGCATGGGACCAGAATACCTTCACATTTGTTTTGTTTTTTTTTTCAGATTTGGAGAAGTGTGTGTGCCTGTGCCTGTGCCTGTGCGTGTGCGTGTGCGTGCGTGCGTGCGTGCCTGTGTGTGTGTGTGTGTGTAAAAACATGTGTGAGTACGCGTGCGTGCATACACCACACACACACACACAACCATGAAGAGGGGGATCCTGAGAACATGAAATTCACTTATATCACACACTCACCTTGTACACAAATTCTAAATGCAATTCTTTTTGTCACCATCCACCTTTTTTCCCACTTTTTATTTATTTATTTCATTTTACATTCCAATCACAGTTCTCCATCCCACCATCATCCAATTCCCCCCCAATTCCTCCCACAACCCCTCCCTTACCTCCTCCCTTACCTCCCCACTAGCTCACCCCCAGTCCACTCCTTCTCAAGGGTAAAGCTCCCATGAGGAGTCAACATAGTCTGGTACAACAGGTTGGGGCAGGACCAGGTCCCTCTCTCATGCATTAAGAATGAGCATGGCTTCCCACCATAGGGAATGAGCTCCAACAAGCTAACTCATGTATCAGGTTTGAATTGTGGTCCTACTGTCAGGGGCCCCTCTGATACTCCAAGCTTCACAACTGTCTCCCACATGTAGAGGGCCTAGTTCATTTCCCTGGAGTCTCCACAGTTGTAGGTCTTGAGTCCATGAGTTTCTACAAGCTTGGTTCAGCTGTCTGCAGATTTCTCCATCATGATCTTGACTTCCCTTGCTCATATGTTCCCTCCTCCCTCTCTCCACCTGGATTACAGGAATTTGGCCTGGTTCTTGGCTGTGGGTCTCTGCATCTTGTTCCATCAATTACCGGATAAAGGCGCTATGATGATAGTTGGGGTATTCTTTAATCTGATTACAGGGGTAGGCTAGTTCAGGCATTCTCCCTAAGATTGCTAAGTCTTAGTTGGGGTGCTCCTTGTGGATTCTTGGGTGTTATCCTTGGATTCCTCCCCAAGCCCATAGTGGCTCTCTCTATTAATATATCTTTTTCATTGCTCTTCCACTACATCCCTCCCCACCTCCTTAATCATCAGGGAAATGCAAATCAAAGCAACTCTGAGATCCTATCTTACACCTGTCAGAATAGCTAAGATAAAAAAGACTGAGGACAGCTTATGTTGGAGAGGGTATGGAGTCAGGAGAACACTCTTCCACTGCTGGTACAAATGTAAACTTGTACAGCCATTTTGGAAATCAGTATGGCAGATTCTAAGAAAATTGGGAATCAATCCACCTCAAGACCCAGCAATACCACTCTTAGGCATATACCCAAAGGACACTCAATCATACCACAAAGACATTTGTTCAACAATGTTCATAGCATCATTATCCTTAATAGCCAGAAACTGGAAACAACCCAGATGCCCCTCAACCAAAGCATGGATAAAGAAAATGTGGTGCATTTACACAAATGATAAACATGGTACATTTACTACTCAGTGGTAAAAAAAAAATGACCACATGAAATTTTCAGGCAAAAATGGATGGAATTAGAAAAAACCATTCTGAGTGAGCTAACACAAACTCAAAAAGACAAACATGGTATATATTCACTCATAAGGGATATTAAGTGTGAAGCAAAGGGTAACCAAACTGAAGCTAGGTAACAAGAGGGATACATGGATCACTCTGGGAAGAAAATTTAGATGAGATCCACAGGGCAAACTGGAGGTGGAAGGGTATGGGGGAAAGGGGAGGAGAATAGGAAGAAACTAAAATGCAGTTTTTAATAATGTTTTTAATCCACCTGCCCTTGACTGGAACCTATCATGTGAGATTAAGTCTGGAATTCTCTACTGTGACATAATGTCAGCATAAATTAGCCTGAATTTTTCAACTGAAGATGCTTAACCTATATTCTCTCTATTTCTGAAATTAGAATGTAATTACATCATTGCCCCCTTTTGTTTTCTCTCCCTAACAATTCCCATTCACATCACTGCCTTGATCTCTCAAACTCATGGCTTCTGCATATACACATATATATGCATATGTATATATATGATTATATGATTTCTGGGATGACCACTTGGTATTGGATAACCAACCTGGAGACTCATCCCTGAGAAAGACTATTTCAATAAAAATTACCCTGAATTTTGGTACTCTAGATTCCAAACGTCCACAAGAAATGTTCAGATTTTCCAGCTTGCTTTGCAGGAAGTCCTTTGTATTAAAAAAAAAAAAAAAAAAAAAAAAAAACCAGACAGAACAAAAGCAAACAAAGCCTTGGGGGCAGACTGTCAAGTTGACAAGTCAGGAGGGAGCTCAGGAGAGGGGAAGGACCATCACTGGAGAAATGCACAGACAGAGCCTTCAATCATTAGGGAAGCTGCTACTGCTGCTGCTTGGGAAACAGCAAAAGGGAGAGAAAAAGCAAGTGAGCACATCAGGTGGTGCCCAGCGGAAGACAGGACAATGGGTGATGGCTTGGACCAGGAATTCTGCCACCTCCCAATTTGAAAATTTGACCAAGTTACAACTTTTTATTTGGGGTTCTCATCTGCAAAATGAAAAGTGTGACCCTATTGAAGGCAGCTGAAAATAAATGGCATCTCATACATTGAAACAAGTGGAAGAGAGCCAGCTGCCACAAGGACACGATTGTATGCTGATAAATGTCACCCTTCTAATGGTGCTGCTTAAGAAAGCCTGGTGAATACGGTCCACAGAATTCAAGCAATCATGATGCACAGACCCAACAAAGTTTATTCTCAGTCAACTTCCCAAGAGCTCACGAAGGGCCGCCAAAGCACATTATTTCATTCATCTATTAATTCTATGAACTCTAAATGGAGTTAATTCACCTGTGATTAGAAATGACAGAAACAGTAAGTCTTGCCTATTTTGTCAGACTTGTGGATCAAGGATTAAAGAAAGGCAAGAGGCAATCTCCACAGTCAATGACGAAAGAGCATTGGACAGCCAGAAACAATGGTTCTTAGGGAGGGGGATATCAATGTCAGTTACATGCAGGTGCCTTTGCTCCCAGGACCCAGAGGAGTGGCCCAGATGCTGACAGAGCAGTGGGTGAGATCAGAGCATGGATTGGTTGGGTGTTTCTGACCTTGGTGGGATGCTGCCAGGAGCGTTAATACTGGCTCTTTAGTAAATTCGTATTGGTTGTCTCCATGTTATCGTAAGAGATTTCAGATCACTCCTTCTAAGCCACACCTTTACCCTCCTCATGTGCCATCAAACCAACTCACCCCCATGCATCCTGGAGAGTGCTGTGGCACTGGACTACATCCCCAACCTTCAAATTACTTTCTCATTTCCCATTTTCCCTATTCTTAGTCACAGTCATCCTCCAAATTTTAGAAATAATAGCTCTCCAATGTTTCCTTCACAAATAATCTGACAATGGCAGGCACACCACACTCAACTTTCTTCTCACAGATTTTGCAAGGCTGAGAACGCAGGTTTACCCAAATTAGAAAAACTACCTTGGAGACTTGACAAGGGAGAAAACTACAGACTCTCTGTCTCTCCCTCCCCCGCCTCGCTCTCTCAGGCTCTCCGTATTTTCTGCTGAGTCATCAGAACAGGCCAAGGCAACATCAGCAAAGAGTCATCAGCAAGTGGCACATAGAACCACCGAAATTTGGGCTGCCTCCTGATGCCAGAACCTGCTTTGTTGTGTCCACATGCCCTGGAGAAAGACATGTGGACCAGAATTTACTGCTGCAGACTCATTTTACAAAATAGGACTGCATTTCATCCTCCTTCTAGATGGCCAGGAAATAATGATACATCTTGTACATATGGGTTGACTACTTCAAGAAAGGGGTAAGAATTAATTTCAGATCTATCACATAGTTTCAAGCTATTTCCCATGAGATTTCCTACCAGGCCACTGCACTGGAAGCCATAATTTCCATATTTATTGAAAAAAAGCATCTCAGCCAAAGTGGTACATTGTATACACACAGTGAGACCTCACTCCAGGGAATGGAATTAACTCACACTATCATCACTGGTGTCTAGGGTCTTTTTTAAGAATACTATAATATTTGACCCCTTAATTCAAAGAGTTTCTTTAAATGCATCAAGCTTTAGCAAAGACTATAATTTAAGGAACTGGTTTCTAATTTAATAAACTTCCTTGCCAGCTACACCAAAATGTTGGTGTCTGTGCAGTGCATAGTAAGTGAAAGCAGAAACAAATGGTTGCAGTTGGTGTTGTCTTTTTAATCTATACATCTCCCAGCAACACCAAGTCTTTATTTATTTATGGTTCTGTACTTTATTCTCCAAGGTTGTTGCACAATCTGTTTGCATACTATATATAACTTGTTCTGGAGGGGGAGGGATGGGTATAGAGGTGACTCTATATTTAGACTATGATGACTCCAGTTTAATAAAGGATGTTTTTCAGTGAAATACATCTAAATAGCAGGTTTTCAAAAAAATCACTGATGGTGGTGGCATTGTGTAATTAAATCATGGAAGGATTGGGAACATATGTTAGACTTTCCAAAAATCTGCAATTTTGTTTATGGCTATTGCTCAAAACTTAAGAATCCAAAGTTTTGTAATAAATTTGCATTGGTCTTTCAATGATACCTAACATTTGATTAGATTTATATCTGTCTGCTAAAATCAAAGTCAAGCACACTGACTGGACAATCTGAGCTGGACTCAGCACTATAGCTTTGTCACTGATGGTCATCTCTCCCCACCAGCCTTCACTGTAACCATGACAACCTGAGCATAACCCAGCACAGCTTCTTGTTTAAAAGACCCTCATAGCTTCGGTATGGTGGCACATGACTATAGTCCCAGCACCAGGAAGGCAGAGACATTGAAACTGAGAGTTTGAGGCCAACATGAACTATAGATTAACTGTCTCAAGACCACAAGGAAGCTAAACAAACACACTGCATATCTTCACAAGATTTATTTAGACTTTTCCAATGAAGTTTTAAGTAAAAGTCCCATTTGTATATAAATTTAATATGACTATCCAGAAATATATTCTGACAAAATTGCAAAATTTATCATAAAATATTTACCTAAGTTTATTACTTTAAAGGTAGACTATAGACCCTCTAAAACAGAGAATCTGGCTTTAATCCATGTAATCAAACTTACACCCTATTAAAAGTTTATATTTTGTTAAAACTGTTAACAGAGAAAAATGTAAATTACAGTCACTATCCTATCTACTCCCATGCAATTTTGGGGTATTGGTTTGAGATTATATATATATATATATATATATATATATATATATATATATATATATGTTTGTTTTAGAGAGGACAACCCTCTAGCAACAGTATCTGCATTAGATATAGCTATGTTCTTTTCTTCTTCCTAACACAGTGACTGCAGCCAGAGCCATGGTGAATCAGTTATGAGAAAACATACATTTTCTGCAGACCTACTTACTACTTAACAGATTCTTCTAGATGCTTGATACCTAAAAGTCCTTCACCAACTGGTTCAGAGCACTGAGCCAATTCCTAGAGAGCCAGTTTCTGGAATGTAAAGTATCAAGTATAAATCCACTCAATTTTAATCATATGATGCTTTATATAACCCACAAGATGCAAATGCAGTACTCTCTACTGGAACAAAGCCAGCATCCCACCCTCCTATTCAGTGAGGCCTGCTGGTACCAAGTACCCTCTGGCTGCAGTGAGGAGAACAGTTGCTAAAACCTTGAGACCAATGAGCCCAGCTGAAGGGAACGAGTGAGATATATTGTCATTAAAGATTTATAGCCTTTAATAATACCCATAAGCACTGATTTGGAAAACACACACAGACATACAAACAACCCACGGCAAAAGAAACAATGCCATTGATCCTGCCTTGGGCAGAGACAGGAAAAGTTACTAGGTCATTAGTATATATTTTGATTAACCATGATCATTTTATCATTATGTCTCTGTTAAATACCGTTCATCAAAGATTTAAGAAACAAAGCTTTAGAGGGAGATTTAAAAAAAAAATCTGTTGGACCAGATGAGACCAGGTCATCTCTGTCTATAAATTGGCTCTAGGAGCCTCAAAACTACTGCGTCCAAGAAGGTGACCTCAGAAATCTTATAGCAAAAAAGAATAACAAATAAACCTAGGCATCACAACTGCATGCTGCAGGATTCTGTCCCAACTTTTTGAGTGCCTTCTCTTGCTAGAACATTATCCCAACATGAGGAGTGAGATGTGGTCCTACCCTCAAAGCCTGTGAGTCTTAGTAATGACTGGGATTTCAATCAGATCAACTGCAGTTAGAAACATGGAGGGAACAGAGAGCAGCAGGGAAGATGAAAAAGGAAGTCTGGTGCACCTCCCAGGAAACTTCAAATAGAAAGAAGCTTTCCAGTTTGACAAAGTCCTAAAATACACTTCAAACTTGCCAAGACCACGCTGACCCATGGCAGCAGCAACATGAACTGAATGTTTACCATGAGTCAGGTGTGTTGTGAGGCGCATTTCATTAGCTGGACCACAATAAGGTCATTAGACAGTATCCTAATTTTACAAAAGAACACGTGCTTGGGGCTGGAGTGAAGGCTCAGCTGTTCCAGAGCACCTGTTGTTCTTGTGAACTATCCAGCTTCAATTCCCAGGACACACATGGCAGCTCACAACCATGTATCACTCCAGACCCAGGGGTTCTACGCTCTCCTTTGACCTCACGGTGCACCAGGTATGCAAGTGGTTTACGTACAGGCAAACACTCGTACTCATAAAATAAACTAAATACATCTAAATAAAAAATTTAGAGCCTTCCTTAACAACTTCTCGAGAAGTTTATACATACATGCATATATTAATTATAATATAATTGGGCCTCTAATTTCAAAAGATCATACAAATGGTTCTTTAAAAAATGCTCCTAATCTCCTGCACACAGACTTGTGCAAACACACACACACACACACACACACACACACACCTACAAGCAGTGGAGTCCAGCGCTGTCTTTCCTCCTGGATTGCCTGGCCTGAATATCCCCAGACTGAATCAGTTGACCAAGTTGAGAGAAATACTTGCCTCATTGAGCCAGTCATTTGTTGATAAATAAATACATCAATAAGGTGAGAAAAAGGGAGAATTTAAACAAAAACACTTCCAACACAATATGCTTTAATTACTTGTATGCTGAAGTAATTATTGAAGGGGATTTTTAGAAAGGCAATTAAATTGAACCAATGGGCATTACTGACACTAATGTTACTGAAACACAAAAGATTTGCAAATAAAAGCAGAAGTAACCCCAGAGATGTCTACAACAGGTCAGAGACCAATTTGCCTCCCTGTTCTAGGAGAAGAAAGCATAAACCTCATTTCCCCAAGATTCAGGTGGCATTGGATTCCTTTACTTAATTAACTACTCATCCAAGATAGTATCTAAAAAGTACTGACCCGGAAGCTGTGTATAGATTAATTCCTATGATCTCCACAACTCTATTTATTGGGAATATCCATTTTCTTATCTAAGAAAGAACATCTGCCCCGTATTCTTGTTTATACAATAACTGTGTCTTTCTAAAAGGTATGTGTATGTGACCATGGAGAGTCGAAGAAGAAAAATACAATTAAAAAAAAAATAGAAATGCATGGTGTTTGAAACTATCTTCCCTCAACACTTCAACACTGTGGCAGCTTCCCCACTGCAAAACAAGGTTCTTGTTTCTTTGGGGCAAGAGTTAGACTCTGATCCCCCTCTCTCATGGGTTGCCGTGGACTGGGATAGGAAGGTAGTCTCCGTGTCTCCACTGCTTTCTCTCTGGAATGAGTGAACAGAGAAGGCATCTAATGACCATGATCAGCTTAGATAATACAGTTCCAGCATGGCATCCTACACATGCAAGGTAGATGCCTAATCAGTGTGAGCTGGACCAAACAGAAACAAAGCCAAGCACGATCCAGTGACCATTATGAACAAGAAGCTTGAAATAACTTTGACACAGCTTCCAAATTGTTCTCTTCCTTTGGAATACCTAATTATTTTTAATGTTTTGGCACACATGAAATATTTAGCTCAATACCTACAAAGTAAAATATTTAACATTTTATATATAGTCTGAATACATACCAAACATATACATATACACACACTGTGTATACAAACACAAATCAATTGTATTGCTATATAAATAAACATATGGAGAGACAGATGCCACAAAAAAGGAGCCATTATAGGTTTGAAGAGAAAACTGACTCTAGAGAAATATTCAGAGACCCCACAAGAATGACCCCAACTAACAATCTGAGCAACAGTGGAAAGGTTATTTTAAATGCCCTTCCCTTATAATGAGATCGATGACTAACTTATCCACCATCATGGAGCCCTCATCTAGTAGCTTATGGAAACAGAAGCAAACACCCACAGCTAAACACTGAGCTGAACTGGAATCCAAATGCAGAGAAGGAGGAATGATTAAAAAAAAATGGGGACAAGAACAGGCTACAGAAACCCACAGAGACAGCTGACCTGAATAAGGAGGAGCTCATAGACCCCCAGACTGATAGCTGGGAAAACAGCATTGGACCAACTCAGACCCCCTGAACATGGGTCTCAGTTAGAAGGCCTGGGCAGTCTAAGGGACCTCTGACAGTGGAACCAGGATGTATCCCTGGTGCACAAAAGGACTTTGGGAGCACATTCCCCATGGAGGGAGACTCCCTTAACCTAGAGACAGGAGAGAGGGCCTAGTCCCTACTCCAAATGACTTGACAGACTTTGTTGATCCCTCCTGGAAGGCTTCACCCTCCCTGTGAAGTGGGGGTGGTGGTGGAATGGGATGGAAGGGTGGTTAGGGGGCATGAGAGGGAGAGAGGGAGGGAACGAGGGAAGGAGAGAGGAAAGGAGGGAAGAAGGGAGGGAGGGAGGAAGGGAGAGAGGGAGAGGGAACTGGGATCGATATGTAAAAATAAATAAATAAATAAATAAATAAATTGCCTTTAGAAAAAATAAACATATCAATATATATACACATATGTACATATGATAAGTACTAGCATGCTGATATGAAGCAGCAAATGGTGATTACACAGGGGAAGGTGGGCGTCTTATATTTGTCTTCTATCAGTCCATCTGCTGAACACATTGACTTTCATCTCCCTTCCTCTTCACCTCTTCAGAGATGTCTGCCACAGTCCCTTGATTTAGAGATTGCACAGCTTCTTACTCTTGAAGGAGCCTGACTGTCCTTTCCTCTTTCAGTGCTTGCTTTTCCCATCCACACGTTAGCTCTACAAACCTCTCTCCTCTTCACTGCAGGGATTGATGAAACTGATAAAAACAGAATCCCAACCTGTCACAGCTCTTTTAGTCATCTAAATTAATTGTAATTAGTTTTTAATATTCAGATCCCGATTTCCCACAAAACCAAGGGCAAAACACACACACACACACACACACACACACACACACACACACACACACACACACACACGAGCTGTCATTATTTCTCAACATAGGCACTTGTAAAGAAAGGTAACCAGCCATTCTTCCCTGTGGTCTTTCACACTATCAGCTCTGATTAGTATGTCTGTAGTTGATAAATAATTGAATTAATTTTATAGTGAGTGACATATTTTAAATTCTGCAAAGCATTTTATTCTGGGAATTCAAACCAGCCCTTGCTTTTCCCGAGGTAGCTCTGTGCACGCCTACAATAATAAGTTGGAGCAGATTCTTGACTTTCCCATTAGCATCTAACAATTTATGAGCTTGTGATATCCATGGGATGATTTTTAAATGATGATTTTAATTCCCCAGTGCACCTAGATAACTAGAAAAATAATAGACAATAAATGAGTGCTTTAGAAAAGGAATTTAACTAAGAATTTAAAGCTTCACCCAAGCTGAAAGTAATCAAAAAAAATCTTATAATGGTCCTGAACTGAATTCAATATTCTTTTTACATTATTAAAGGAATACATCAGCCTCGAGTAACTTATTTCATGCAGGATGCACAACTACTCCATGATGTAGTAATCATTATCTACAATTTATAGATGAGAAAGCTGAGACTCACATATTTTGGCTGAATTGTTTTAGTAAGAATTGTGAGACTTGTTCAATACAGACACAGATTCATGTAAAGCCAAGTTCATGGTACCATACCATCCCTGATGGAATACGGGTCCTTGAACTTCTGTATGAGTCAAGCACTGAGTTTCATCGTAAAAATACATTGCACCTAACTGTCTATGGATTATCCATTTCACCTGGGACCAATTTATCACTGACTACTCACTGTGTAGGCAGTAATAGTCTTTTACCTTTAATAATGACTATTTTAAAAGGCATTCATTTTAGGACTTAACTGAAGAATCAAATACAAAGGAATTTGCACACTAAATAATAATTTTCCTATTAAGGATCGGCTTGGAACATTATTGAGGGAAACAAAGGAAAGGTTATGTGGTTATGTTTTTCTAAACAAAACTCTTTACATAAGCACCAATCAGTATAATCCATTGTTGAAGCACAGAATTCATGCTTTCATCTGCTCTCATTTGATGAGAGACAAGTACATGCCCTTCATACATTCCATGTAAATAACTTTTCACTAAAATGACATTTAATTACCAATTCTTTGGAAGTTCTGAATGCTATGGAAACTGAGTCTTTTAACAACAATTTTGACTGAATCCTAATCCCAAATTATTAAGTTGAATTCTAGATGGAGTGAAGCATTTTTTCTCTTCTTGGTGTTCAGAATTTATCAACTTACTGAAACATCTCTATATTTAAGAAAAATACTTTGAGGATAATTATTAGTAACATAGCTACCTGTGTATTAGTTTCTATTGGGAAGCAATTCTCATTCTGGAACATTATTTGTCCCAGAAGACCTTTTCAAGAATGTTTATACATCAAAGAGCCTGTAAGGGTGGAGCTCCTAACTCCCTCTAGGCACAGAAATAGTTCTGTTTCTTGGCCAGATGCCTTCCTCTGGGGTAAATGCTGGCATGTTTGCCCACACCCTTTCACATGACTAATGATTTCCTAATGGCTATCTTCAGCTGTGACACAGAACCACCAGGTCTGGATCCCTGTGCCCTGCCCCAACCAAGCTAGGAAACAACAGAGCCAATGAGAGCACAGAAGCTCATGCTGCCTATTGTCTCAGGAACAGTGGCATCCTTTGTGTCTCCTCTAGCTATGTGACTTATGTCAGCACATGTGATGCTATACTTGTTGACATACAAACAGTATCTTCTTTAGGCTAAGGTTCTATTGATGTGAAGCGATGTCATGACCATGGCTATTCTTATATAAGAAAGCATTTAATTGGGACTGTCTTACAGGTTCAAAGTTTTAGTCCATTATCATCATGATGGGAAGCATAGCAGTGTATGGGCAGATATTGTGTTGGAGAATGAGCTGAGAATTCTACATCTGGATTGGCAGGCAGAAGGATCAGAGAGTGAGCCACTGGGCTTGGCTTGAGCTTTTGAAATCTCAAAGCACACACCCAGTGACACACTTTCCCCAACAAAGCCACACCTATTCCAACAAGGCCACTCCCTGTGGACCTATGGGGACCATTTTCATTCAAACCATCATAGGCAGGGTAAAATCTCAGATGTCCCTGATAGACAAACTTATAACTTACTTCTCAAATAAATATTTATAGGTGCTCATTAAGTTCAATGAAAGATTTTTAACCTTATACCTGCCATTTATGCCTAAGCAATTAAACACAAACCTGTTAAAGAACAGCATCATCATTCAATAATATCTTGCTACTAAAATTTGATGATAAGACCCTATTGCTGAAAATACCAAACAGTTTAGTGACATGTCCTAGAGAAATCAAGCTGTAGCTGAGCTGGAAGAATTCTCCATAGTGGCAAGTCCTCATGATCCCAGAAGGTGCTATGCATGATACCGGGAAAAACAAGTTAGTCATCAACAGTCTTACTCATCTCTGTGAGTCACAATAAACAACTTTTCAGGCAAGATGTGGCTTCTAGTGTAATAGTGGCACAACTGTTATGGGGGCAACCAACTTCCATCTTATTGGAAGTACTGCAGCAATTCATAGCTACATAGAGACCCATAGCTGACCAATGTGCCAAGAATAAGATGGTAGAATGCTGGGACCCAACGAAGACAGCACCTCATTCGGAGTTCATGGAATATCTCAGATGAGGAGGTAAAAAAAAAAGATGAGATGGCAGAGGTGTGGGGATGTGCAACAATGGATAGATGTCTTCTGAACGTGGCACAGAGAATCTATGAGAACTGTGGTTATTGCACAAGATAAGGCCCATCAATACTTCATCATGGATGAGAGAGGGGATCTATGAGGCCCCATCTCACCTGGAGGAAGCATTAGCCATGGTTATTGGATGAAGCATGTCACTTTCTTCAATGGTGTAGACACATATTGTGCCTAATAACTTCCCACTCACACCCATACAAGAAACTAATTAAACTCAATAAACCACACACAGGAAAAAATAAAAACAAAAACATTAAACCAGCAGGGGGACTCACTGAGAATACCAGTGGGAAAAGGGGGAAATGGTGGCATGAGTAAAATTCATTATACAAATATATGAAACTATCAAATAATGTTTAAAATGATGGGGGGGACCCAAACAGAAAAATAGAAATGGGATTGATTGGCTACACTCTGCTACTGAAATAACCACAGTTGGATTACTAAAGTCCTGGTACATACAATAAAGGCAAGCTATCCTTCCCACACCCTGACAGATCACATACTTTCATGGGCTGACCTGTAACCATTCCTGCAATCAGTCAGCCCCCCTTGGAAGCTGCGCTAAGATGATACCCTGTCTCAATCATGCTGTCCAGTTCTGCTCAGGGTGACCAAGGCCAGGCAGCACCAGGTCATGACATTTGCTCCCTCCTCACCCATTTACTAAGTGGGTACTTAGTGCCAACAGTGAAGTTCTCAGTGTCCACTGGATCCTGTCCCACACTGGAGATTTAGACAGCCTGTTTAGATTCTCTCCTCACATAAGCTCGAAGCACTGAAGTAGCTAACTCCAGCTGAGGCCTAGCAAACAAGGTCAGGACTTCTCTTCTACTTTACAGGACACAGAAGTCCAATAAAACCTTATTAGGGTACACAGTTCAGAGCATTACCTATGCTAGGCCCTCAGAGGGAATGTCCCTGGGCTGGGTGGTTCCCAGGTAGAAATTTATTCTACATCTCCAGGCTCTGGGGATAGGTAGTTCTCTCTGATCATAGTGGGAGTCTGTTCTGAGTTCTGAGGATCCCCAAAGTTGAAACCATGGAACCCTAATAATGCATACACATGCATAAAAATTGAGGTTCTGTTCTTCAACAACAATGCTGACCCTCTTGTAGGCTCCTTCAGTTACTCACTTATTTCCCCATGCGAGGTAGGGAAGCACTGTGGTTAGGGAACAGGATTGAGAACCAAGATGCCTGGAGCTTTTAATCTTGGCTTAGTTGCTACCCAAGTAATGCATCTGTGTCTTAGTTTCATCATCTATACAATGAGGATAAAATAGTATTTCTAATTACAAGGTGATTATAAATACAGTCTTAAACTAACTTCTCCAAATAGGCCTAAACATAACACATATGATCTCCCATAACCATTTTATTTACAGCTGCCCCTGAGTCTTCTTTGACACATTAGCCACTGATCTCATTTTGTTTAGCAATCTGGTCTCCAACCTAGGCCAATTCTGCCATTAGGGACAAAGGTGTCAAGAGGAATGCAATAATTAGTTCTCACTGGGTAAATAATAGCTTAAGAAGACTCTCACAATAAACACCCTATAAGAGAAATGATCACCCTCCCTGTGGAGTGGGAGGAATAGGGTGGCAGGGTGGGGGGTCTGGGGGGGAGGGAAGGAAGGAGGGTGGAAGGGAGGGAGGACAGAGGGAGGGAGGGAGGGAGGGAGGGAAGGAGGGAAGGAGGGAAGGAGGGAGGGAGGGAGGGAGGGAAAGGGAACTGGGATCAGTATGTAAAATAAGAAAAAAGAGAGAAATGAGGCGTTCCTTGAGCACCCTTATACTGTTTGTTGTTTTCATACATTCATGTGGAAGATGAATGATGCCACACACATCCATACAAAATGTCCAGAATCTTGATCCTGGAATCTACACATGATACCTTACATGGCAAAAAGGACTTTGTAGATGTGGAAAGGTTGGAGTCCTTTAGGATTACTCAAGATTATCCAAGTATACTCAATCTACTCACCCTAGAGCTTAAAAGAGAGAACATTGTTGGTGCCCAGAGACACATGAGAAAGACTTGGCCCACTACAGCTAGCTTTGAAGATGGGTGGGTACTACAAAACAAAGAATGTGGCAGCCTCTACCATTTGGAGAATAGATTCTTTTCCTTAGATTCTCCACTAAAAAATGAAGCATTGCAGACACTTGTATTTAGACCCGTGTTGTGTTGCTCAAGCCTGTGTGACTCTCCTGATTGTCACTACAACAAGAAAAAACAAGCATGGCCTCTGTTATGGTTTGAGTATGAAAGAGACTCTTTGCCCTATACTTGGTCCTTAGCTGGCAGCATGACTTGGGAAAGTTGTTAATATTTTAGAAGGGTCACTGATGAAGTCAGTCTTCTAGTTCAGCCTTGGTTCAGCAGACCTCTGTTTCTTGATCCCTCAAACGTAACCCAGATGCCTTACATGCCCACTGCCACAGCCCAGAACTGCTGGCACTGCCAGGTCTTCCCTGCTACAATGGAATGTATCCCTTAAACCATAAGCCAAAATAAATCCTTCCATCCTTAAGTTGTTTCTCATGAGGCATTTTGTCATAGCAATGAGGATAACTGATAATCTCTTTTGTTTCTCCTACTAGAAAAAGACCCCAATGCTAGGTCCTGCACTAAGGCACTAAGTAACAGGAAAACATAAATTTGCTCACCCATCCATCCATTCATTCATTCATTCATTCACACACTCATTTACTCACTTGGTGAGTTTACTGAGTTCCTCTCAAAAGCCAGACAGTATTTTCATGCTCCACAACTCCATAGTAAATCAGAGTTGCAGTTGGCTTTCACTCCCATGGAGCTCCTGGTCCAGAAGGAAGAGATAGACACTCAACAAACTGCTGATATATAATTACCAACAGTGACCAAAGCCATGAAGAAAATAAGACAAGATCATGAGGTAGAAAATGCCAAGGCCAGAGTTCAGCATTCTCAGACTGGGTGGGTGTAAGACTCTCCAAGAAGTGATACTTCAGCTAATATCTGAAAATTATAAGGAGCCAGACAGATGAAGCTCCAGGACAGCTTGTAAGACACTAGCCCACAGATGTCCTGGCCCCACTAGAAATCAGCAGGAGACAAGACACACCATGCTTAAAAATTGATACCACTTCTGGCTGCAAGGGTAAGTACACTATGAATTGCTACTCTCATTTTCCTGTCCTCCCTCTTGGCTGACATGACTTTTAAGGCTTTATTTTTTAACATATTTTATGAAGAGTGTAAAGGCAGCACCGTCCCAGAGCCCCTGGCCATCATTCTCGGCAGAGGTGCTGTTCTCCTTAGCTAAATGTGGATGGAGTCAGAGCCCCTGCAAGGGCTGCCTGCCTTTCCCAGGATGAATCTCCGGGTGCCGCAGTGGCATGGGCTGTAGTATCTGCTGCTTCGTATCACACCACTAACTCTGTGGACCCCAGCGGGCTCCAGTGTGCAACTAATCCTGACAATCATATCCAAGTTTGAAGGTGGTGAATAAGGGGATATAGGCCTATCTCTTGTCGTATCACATGGGATATAGTCTTTGACAAGTGGATCACAAATGTAGAAAGCAAGCCACTTGGTTTATTTATTGAGTGGCCCTAAAGAGTGAAAACAGCTTCAATTTAGTGAAGATTCTGTATCAGCTGCTGCAACTTCTCATATGTTTCCCCTTTCACAGATTCCTTAAGCAAGAAAATTCTAGGATGTGCTCCCAGACACCAGTATTCCTAAACCTGTGAGGACAACCCAGCATGCTACAAACTGCCTCTTATATCTGGTGACAGCTCCTTCCACATCCACCTTCCTGCATGAGGTGTCTGCGCTGAGATAAAACAAATCATGGCAGCCCTGCCCCCCCCCAACTCATTCCTGGTGTCTCCCATGTTAACACAATGAACTTGGTGGCACACTGAATCAATACTGAGCAGGAATGCTTCCATGTGGGGCATGTGGGGCTGACACTTTGGGAAGTGAGAATTCATGGCTTCTGAGGTCTTAGAGCTAGGATATCTGGATTTGATTTCTAGCTCTATCATGTAATAACTACATGACCTTGAGTAAGACACTTGCCTGACTAGAGATCAATCCCTTTTTCTCTACATAAATTGAGGTCAACAGTAACACTCATTCTTCCTGCCTCAGAAGGTTATCACAATTACAAAATGAGAAACACTTTGTAAACTACAAAACACCATATGAACTGAAAACCACCTCCCCACCCCCTGCTTACGGAACTGCTGTGACTCCGGGAGGTAGGAACCCTCTGAACACCATCCACAAAGTGGCAGCAGGCCTTGGCCCCAGGGCTCCCATGAATTCCTCGTCTTCGCAGACCCAGACCAATCTGCCACATACAGGTCACATCGGCACCACTCATCTTCTGGCAATAATGTCCTCCAGGACACCAACCTCAAGGCACAGCCAGCATGGAACCCAGTTCTAACCTTGGCCCTTGCTTTTTCAAAACAGATTTACCAAAATAGCTTTTGCTTATTGCCGATCAGTTCTTTACAGGACTCGGCCTTCACTATTTGTCAGGGGCCAGATAATAATGTTTTTAGCTTTTGAAAAATACACATTTCTCTGTGACATATTTGCTTTAAGAACAACTATTTTTTAAAAATACACATTTTTAAAATCTCCTGTCCATAGAGCTGGGTGTAATGGCACACACCTTTAATCCTAACACTTGGGAGG
This sequence comes from Cricetiscus sungorus, assembly GCA_030556225.1. Lineage (NCBI taxonomy): Eukaryota > Metazoa > Chordata > Mammalia > Rodentia > Cricetidae > Cricetiscus > Cricetiscus sungorus. The sequence goes on along the minus strand of JANBXA010000741.1, from coordinate 22,532,956 downwards.
CAGAAGTAGGAAGATCTCCGAGTTGGAGACCAGCCTGGTATACAGAATAAGTCCCAGGATAACCAGAGCTACACAGTGAATCTTACCTCTAAATAAATAAATAAATAATAAAATAAATAAATAAATAGCTCTCCTGCACCGTAAGCCTTAAAGAAGCATACTGGGCATTTCCTAGGGCCACAGTGTGCCTGCCATATTTCTTGTGTTGTGCAGAGGTATCTATTGTTGGTTGGGGTGGGGGGAGTTGAGAGATGTTGATTAGGGAAAAGGAGATTTCAGGACCCACTGATCCCTCACCATCCAGACCCCCTTATGATGGGAGATGTTATTCTGTAAATATGTTTCTCATACTGGTTAATTAATAAAGCACCTTTGGGCCAATGAGATAGCAAGATAGGCGGGGCTAGGAGACAAGGAGGAAAGAGGAAGTGGAAGGAGGAGTCAGGATGTAGAGCATGGAGGAAGGAAGACGCCGGCCTCGGCTCCTGGATAAGATGAGCCATGTGGAAATACTAAGATACATAGAAATGGGTTAATAATTAAGACAGAGCTAGCCCATTAACAATGATGGTAATTGGCCAACAGGATTGTATCAAATACAGAGTCTCTGAGTGTTATTTGGGGCTCATGTGGCAGCGGGACCATGGCGGCAGGACCGGCGGCAGCCGGCAGGAAAAACCTGCTGTAACACCCTTACTCAGCCAGACCTGCTGCTCCTGGCATTCTCTCAGGGACCCCAACATGGCTCCCTCGATCAAGCATCACTGGTAATACTAAGCCACAGGAGTGATCAGAGCATGTCCAAACATAAAGCAGGCTCAAGTTTCTTGGATTCAGGGTGTGACTTTCACATCCCTAAATTTTCTATGACAATTTGGGGAGGGGTTCTCCAAGGTTGGAGTAGTCTACCGTCCTATCAGGGAGGAAGAATGCATATCCGAGCCAGTCACAATAGCTTTATGTTCATTAGCTACTACTCTGGCTTATGTTTTAAAGGAGAAGGGGTAAGGTGAAGGGAGGAAGGGAAACAAAGAAGTGGAGAGGCAGGAAGAGGGAAACAGAAATGCCCAGGGAAGGGGTCAAGAAGAAAAAGCATAGCAAAATATTTTGTCTAAATGCCAATTATCACAAATTTGGGGTTAGTTTCACTAAGTATTTAACATCAGACTCATCACATTCCGCCCTTGTTTTCAAAAGCAGGAGATTCTGTATCATTCACACGGTTTCTAAACAAGTGCTCCCTCTTGGTGTGTTCCTGCATCAGTGGGATCCTAGACTCTAATGTTCCTCCACTGTCCTACATCCTCTGGGTCAAGGCCTACAGAACACCTAGCTGTAGAGTCTTGACCGTGACCCTGGCCCACAAATGCTTGAGAAAGTCAAGACATCTTGCTCCCATGGCTCATCATCTCTCCTCTGCACTCACTCATATGATGAAGACAACCAAGAACTCAGGGCTCCTGCCCTTTGCCAGGCTGGACCATTACAGGGGGCCTGATCTACATTTAGAGTCACTGCCCATAGGGCAGCTCACCTTAAGCTCATTCCATGCACACACTGGTACTAGGTCCACACAAAGTTGAGGATCATATACTGCTGGCGACACTGCCACCAACCGAACTTGTCAGCTGAGAGCCTTTGTTCCTTAGCACTTAAAGAGCAGTGATTTTGAGAGAAGGAAGAGGTAAGTTAGAAACAGGGAAAGCAGGGAAGTCCTGGGAGCAAAGATGTTGTGTCAGAGGGAATGTTTACTTAATCCTTCAGAGGACACCACTGCAGACTGTTGCAGGCAGGTGAGGGTGAGTGGCTGCACCTTGCAGACTATGTGTCCCCAGGGTCCAATATGAAATGAGCTGACTTCTCTCCTGGACAGGGAGGTTTGGGAGGTCTTACTGAGAACTGAAGGCAGAAGCAAGCAGCTAAGCAGCCAGGATCCAGTGATGAAGTTCTAATGGTCCAGCAGGAAAAGAAAAGAACCTGGTGATGCTCAGGGAAGAGAAAAATCTAAGCTGCCTTGAAGATGCTTGGCAGATCCTCAAAACAGATTGGAAGAGGGAGGAGAAAAGGTCACTGAAGAATCAAGGATGACTGGAGCTCCCTGCCTGGGGAAAGGACGGATGGCTGTGTTTTAGTTGCCAAGACAACAAGGCTAAAAGGCAGAATGAGAGGCCCCAGAGCCCTCTCTGGATTGCTCTTGCTCTCCATGATGTTGTGAACAGATCTTCTCCCACATACAAGTATAATGTGTCCTCTCTAACTCAAAATGTGTTCAGCACTGAAGTGACTCATGCCCGATTGTAGCAGGATGCTGTACATTGCAATCATGCTTCAGAAACACATATTTTTCAGTGTTGCTAGTGGAAGCAAACCTCTGTAACATCTAATCCGAACCCATTTACAGGAAAGATAAATAAAAGCATTTTAACATTTCCCTTTGTGCATAACTTTTTTAAACACAGGGGACATTACAGCAGAGGACTGCCTCGCTTGTAGAGAACATACAATATATATTTTTTTCCTTAGGAAACTAAAGATTCTACAAATAAATTTGCAAACATATATTTCTTCAAAGTATTAATTTTTAAAGCGGCCAAAATTGCTAACAACCAGGGAAAGTACCGATTTATAAATTATGTTCTCAGCATATAGTATACATTGTGAATTTGCATGCATATTAAATGCAAATAACCAGAAGAGCATAACATTAAGGCTTCAAATTTATATGTGCAAAAGACAGTAAATTCTAACATTAAAATTCTTCCCGGGAAATATTAACTCCCCATATCCCATGTGACTGTCACAAAGTCACTGCAGAACTCCAGAAGTCAATAACCTAGTCCTGTCAAAATTCACGTCGCCCAGGCTGGGAGTGCCCAGTTGGCAAAGTGCCTGCCTACCACACACAAATCCCGGGGTTCAGTCCCTAGCACTGTGTACACTGTATCCCAGGAAGATCAAAAGTTCAAAGCCATTCTTGGCTATGCAGTGAATTCAAAGACAGCCTGGGCAACATAAGACCCTGCCACAAAACAAATAAAACCCCAATTTTCACATAATCCATGCTCATATCAATTCATAATAGGTAGATGAAGTCACTGCCATTACATGAATAGAGAAAAGGTGATAACATCATCCAGATTTTCAAAACTATTATTTTAGTTATGATTTGATAGAAAAATTAAAACCAATAAAACCCCCACTACTGTATCAGGGAAAGAATCAGCTCTGCTATCAAGATGACTACAGTGACAAACCAGGCAAAATGCAACTAGCTCTACTCTTTAAGTGCAAAGAGAGTTAAGAGCTGTGTGGTGATTAATGTTGTGCATTAGCTAGGCTATATGAGTTTGGGGTGCTGACAACATGCTAGATGTTGCTATGTTTTGGTGGTTGTAGGTACTGGGAATAGAGTGCTGGTCCTCTGCAAAAGCAGCCAGTGCTCTTAACCACTGAGCCATCTCTCTGGCCCCTAAGTGTTTTGTTGATGCGATTAACATCTGGAATCAGTTAAAGTCAGGTTAAGGAACCAACTCTGGCTATGTGAGTGAGCCTTGTCATAGCAACTGAAAAGTACTAAAAGCAGAACCTGGGTCTCCCGGAGATGAAGAAGCTGTGTCCCAGGACTGGAACATGGAAAGCCAGGACTGGCCCCCAACCTGCCTGAATCCTCTACAGAGTTCAGACTCTGTAGTCTGAACACCAATTTCTGCCAGACTTCCCTGACTATGGTTTAGGCTGTGAGATTTGGACTTAATAGATCCCTCAAATTCAATCTTCCATGTATAGGTATAGACATACATACACATATTTTATATACAAATACTAGGCAGCTGGTAGACTAGATAGATGGACTGGAGGACAGTTAATGGATTCATTTTCAACAGGGAATAGTGACTAATATAAAATACAAAGCTCCTCCCAGTTTTTGTTGTTCTTTGGTGTATGTATAAGCTATGAGAAACCTGACCTTGAGAGCCATTCACCTTGTTTTCTGAAACAAGACCTCTTTCTGAGACTTGGGGATTACCAATAAGACAAGCTGTCCAGCCAGCAAGCCTCCAGGATCTGTCTGTCTCTACCTCTCCTGAGCTGGGATTCCGAGCACACACCCCTACCTCTGTTTTGTATTTGGTTTTCATACTGGTTCTGGGAATTGAGCTCCATCACTGAAAATCACTTACTGGTGGAGCCCTCTCTGGGGCCTTTTGTTTGGAATTTTTTTTAATATCAGGATTATAACCTACTCTGATATGGAGATCAGGGCTGAGTGATTTTAATTGCAATGCAAAGACTAACGCTTTCTTGGTTTAAGAAATTCTTTCACTTTGGATTGAAAGTCTACTGTCTGATACTCATTTAAGGAAATTCAATCAATTCTAGAATCAGTGGTTGAGAATGCTCCTTGCTCTTCCCGAGGACCCTGAGTACAGTTCCCAACACCCACATTGGGAGGCGAACCAAGACCCGTAACTTTAGTTTCAGGGGCCTGACACCCTCTTCTGGCCTTTGCAAGGAGATGTGCACATGGAGACATAATTATTTTTAATCTTTAGAAAAAGAAAATGCTGCAGACTAGAAAACGGCTCCACAGGTAAATACACTTTCTGCTCTTCCAGAGGAGTAGAGTTTGGTTCCCAACACTCACTCACACATCTCAAACCTCACCTTATTCTAGCTCCAAGGGATCTAAACCTCTGGCTTCCATGTGCACATACACATATTCAGAAACACACACACACACATGCACGCACATGCACAAGCACATACACACACAAACCTACAACTAATATTTTAAAAAGTAATTTTAAAAAAGAACTAGATATTCTAGAATGAGAATTTCATTTGTAAAAGACAGGCTATACAAATGTTTCTGGTGGTTAAACACATGCTCATACGTGCCAATTTGGGGCTTTTCCTTTTGCATTTACACTGTGGATTTTCTATGGATGTTACACTTTACAAGCAACATCGCCCCTCCACTTAGAGCCTGAGATTACAAATCAGACTCCCTAGTCTAATGAAGCACATGCCCATTTATAGCTTAGGCAGGCAAGCTCATGGTGCAAAGCTACATCTTTTGTTCTTGGGTTCTCGGTAAAACAGCTCACAACACCGGCAGCTCTGCCTCTCTCCTGCAGGCCATCAAGGAATGCCTATCTACACACCTGTATTTGAGCACCTGTGTACACAGGTGCTTCCCAGACCCTTCCTTCCCCGACTCCCGACCTTATCACACTACTTTATTTGTTGAGTTCAGGGAGATCTTCTGGGAGCAGGCAGAGATGAAGGGGACTGACTCAGTCAATTCCTGTCTTTTGCAAACTGTTTTGTTGTCACAACTGGAAAGAGAAGTGGTCGTTTCCAGAAGGTGTTTGGATATTTGTTGGCTGATCCTTTGGGTATCTTTAATTGTCCTTCTACTTTTAAATTGAATTAGTTAATGTCCGACGTGTAGATAGAGTTTTCACCAAGACGGCAATGCAGCCTTCACTTCTTCCTAGCTTGTCTTTATCAGCTGTCCCATCACCCCTGTCACCAAGTTAAACCTGTCTCCTTCTCCCTCCCTCTAGCCCATCTTATCCATAATCATGCCATTAGCCCTCAAATGCTTCAAATGTTTCTCTCTACAATAAATTTTTGCCCCATATGCAAGTCTACCCTTCCCTTTCCAGCAATGCCCACCCCCAACCTGCCCTCCCCCTGCCTGCTGTACCCATACTATTTGCCACATAATGGGGACACCCCAGCCCCTGTGCGGTAGCTAGATGTTCATGTTTGCCTCTGAGTCTTCATCCAGAACAGATCCCCTGTGAGACTACAGATGACACCCCTTCATCTGTCAGAGTGAGAGTTCGCGGGGTTGTTGACTGCCCTGGATCCCACGTTCAAATAAGTAGTATGCTGCGGTTTTCCATCTTTCCCAGTTCAGATAATTTGGGGCTCATGTCCAGCAAATTGTGATGCAAAATGACAGTAACTGGCTGAAAAATCACTATCCTGATCCCATCTGGAAGCACCTCTCTTCTTACCTTTTCTCATAATGATGCCTCAAATAAGAAACCTCTCCATGTTTTAAACTTCTTGGCAAATTCTCTTAGAATTCCCAAGTAAGCCAGTGTGGGGCACACCTATTAGAATATACTTCTCATGATGATGTATGCACATGTTACTATAGCTATGGAGATATATTTGGGTAAATGTTTTTTAATATTTAATAGCCATTAAATAGGTAAAATAATGCCCTACTCCATATGGAGCAGCAAACAGCCATTCCAGAACTTTTTGTGAGCATTTGCAATTGTAATCAGTGATACAGGCAGGAAGAATATCAATGTTGTTCAATCATCACTGGTAAAAATGTAAATTTTTTTTAAATTAAGACTTTAAAGTTCACCTGACTTAATCTTCTGCTAATGCAAGCTGGGGCTATTTCCCAGGATTCTGAGTGGTTTAACATCATCGAGACATGTCAGAGATTCCTCCAAATTATTCAGCGCATGCCATGGGTTGTTCTGAGCCTCTCAGAAGATGAATCACATTGAGGCAAGGCAGGCGTTTGAAGAACAAAGGGAAAAATGAAGCAGAGAGACCTCAGGCTAAAAGCACAACACCCCTGTGAGGATTCAAAGGACACATTAGAAGCCTGAAAAATGAGAACCAATCAGCCGCCGTTAGCTGAGCACCAAATTAAAGCCCCATTGTTTCCGATCTCTGTGCTGAATGCGAAGGGCACAGGATGGGCAGCGCTGGCAGACCCTTCCACACACTGTCACCAAGTGCAGGCGCAATGCCTTCCTTCTTTCACAGCTAACGTGCTTCCAGGGTGACTGCCTGTGTCCCCACTATCTTTCCTCGGAGGACAATACAGAGACAGCAGGGACAGCAGTGAAGTCACAAACGCAAGATACAGTTCTCCTTAATGTCAACTTCTCATCTGGCTTTTATTAAAAGATGAAGTTTGCTACCTCTATATTTACCGTTATCTTATTTGTCATAATCCTGGGCCTCAAATACTTTCTTCCACTGAACACAATTTATTCCTTTAATTCTTAACTGCTTCCTAGGGAAATTCAACTGGCTTTGGACTTCATCAAATTATTGGAGTATCGCATTTGGTTAGCAAAGAAAAAGGCAAACCTATCACATTTTTTAATTATGATTTTAACTGATGAAAGATTTGGAACGGAACAGGGAGATACATTGATTTTTTTTTTTACTGCTTGTATAGTGTTTCACTGACACTGTGTCTGTAGGGTTTATGATACTGTAACAAAATATCAATCATAACTGACTTAAAAAGAATTTGCTTGATCATTCTAGAGGTTTTAATCAATGAACAGTTGGCCCTGGTGCCTGTTGGCATCATGGTACCCTAGGGTAGGAATAGATAGCAGAGAGGGGCCATTCACCTCATAGTGGCCAGAAGGCAGAAAGAGAAGATTAATATCCAGGGTCCCAATATCCTTTAAAGTTAAGCTCCCAATTACCCCCCATGTCTTAAAGGCTCTGTCATACACACCGCAAATAAAGCCAGGGGGCTTAGGACATAACCTTCAATATATGCACTCTCAGGGAACATTTACAAGCCAAATCACAACAGTGACTAATAAATAAATAAATATCTGAGGGAGAATCACTAAAGTCTTGATCAAGAAATTGTGTTTTGCAGTTTGAGGCAAAACAATCTTTGAAAATGTATATTCATCAATGCACTTAGGTTAAAATTCTGAAAACAGGGCTGGTGACACAAGCCAGGGTGTAAAGGTAATTGCCACCAAGTTTGAAGACCTGAGTTTGATCCCCAGAACCCACACAACGGAAGAAAGACCTGACTCCTATTGTGGGATATTTGTACACTGTGTGAAGGTGGATTATTGTGACTGGTGAAATAAAAAGCCAAATGGCCAATAGCTAGGCAGGAGGTATAGGCAGTAATCCCTGGGGAGAGAAAGGAAGAGGAGGAGGAATCTAGACTCACAAGCGATACTGGGAGAAGAAACAGGATAGAGGCAACACCATGGAAGAGAACATAGATCAATGTACACGGGTTCATTAAAGTTATAAGAGCGAGTTAGGAACCAGCCTAAGCTACAGGCCAAGCTTTCAGATTACTAAGAAGTCTCCATGTCACTATTTGGGAGCTGGCTGGTGGGACAGAAAAAAAAACTCATCACAAACCCCACCAAGCTGTTTTCAGATTTCCACGTGCATGCTGTGAAAAGTGCACACGTGTGCATATATGTACACAAATACAAAACTAAGGTTTCAGTGAAAAAAAACATTGTAAATATGAATGTGAATTTGGAAATCTTATGGATTGCACCATACTTTATTATATTCCCACACTAAGTCACAGGACTGTAGAGAGACCACTCTCATGAAGCCACACAGTATCCCATGATTGTATATTCTTTTCCTGCCATACACCGGGTCTTCTGCAGAGCTAATCACTGTGCTATCTGCGTAATTTCCCATGAGTACGTTTCCTACAAATCCTCACCAGCAATTTAGACCTCCTTTCTCAGTGTCTGAACACAAAGTGCTTTATCTCCCTAGCGATTACAATTTAGATCAGATGTCCCAACACCCATTGCTTGGCTGTGGCTTCAGTTGTCCTCTGTCTTCACCTTGGGTGTTTTGTTTCATCTAGCTTTCATCTCGTGTCATTTTTGAGATGCCGGGTCTTGCTTATTAGCGGATTCTGCCATTATTAGGACACAATCTAGATTTCTACAGCTTCACAATTTTGTGATTTTTCTCTTTTGACCCCATATTACTATGGTTAGCTGTAGGTTGTAGGAAATGTTGATTTCCACTTAGTAGTTTTCAGTGCTTTGCCCCTCCCTCTGATGTTGCTATTTTTGGATTCTGAACCTCATGAGCAGATCCTATGGTCTATTTATTTATTTATTGGATTGTCTTCTATATTTAATCACTTCCTGGGAAATTCTCCTAGCATTATGTTTTTAACTTTATAAATTCTGTATAGTTAGTAGCTATGAAATCTTGTTTATTTCTCTAAATAAACAAGGGTTTGTGTGTGTGTGTGTGTGTGTGTGTGTGTGTGTGTGTGTGTGTGTGGCACGCGCGTGTTTTGGTTTTGTCTTTTTTTATGACTATTTCCTACAAACTTCCATTTTCTTTAAGTTTGCTTGTTCTGGGGCATGCTTTAGTTTTTACCTCTCAGGACAGAAATGTTTCCTTACATTCCAATGACCCCTGGTCATCTGCTGATATACAAGGGTGTCGAACCCTTAAGTGAACAGGAAGTGTGTGAGACTCTTGAATCCCAGGTCTGAGTTTTGGCAGAGGTTTCCACTCTGAAACTGGGACACTTTCCTCTGTTCCCCTCTGCCAGATTAAAAGTCCACTTTCTCAGCTCTAAGTCATCATCCCATCTATCTCCAGTCCAACTTCCACAGGGTGGTAGCTGTTCACTCATTTGTTTTCATGGATGTGTTCCTTTAAGAAAACCCCTCAAAAGTCATTTCAGTGTTTTATAAGGGCCAGGGATACCATATGTATTCATCTTTTGGGGATAGGTGTCATTTTTAATTTTTTCCTTTTATTGGAAATATTTTTCCCACATAATATATCTTGATTGTGGTTTCACCTTCCAGTTTACTCCCCACCTCCCCCCGCCCACCTGAACCCATCCCCTATCTATCATTAGAAAACAAAAAAGCTTTTAAGGAATTAAAGTAAAATAAAATTAGAAAAAAACAAAACTTAACACATCAGAATAGGAAAAAATCAACCAATAGGAGGAAATGAGCCCAAAAGAGGTCACAAGAGACAGGGCCACACCTGATCATGCAGTCAGTGTTCCCACTGACTTCCCTCATAGGACACTACAGTGATAGCAGGAATACATTAAGTGAAGTCATAAAATGCAAGCTACAGACCTCTTTAATTTCAGCTTCTCATATGGCTCTTAATAGAAGATGGAGCTTGTTATCTATAGACTTACTGTTGTTTTTATTTGCCACAATCCTGGGTCTCATCCATTTATCCATTTATTGTTAACCTTAAATCTCTCAGTCAGTGTTTAGCCTTTGGCATTGAGAATCCTTTGACATTGAAATTACTCAATTTGTTTTCAACATTAAAACAAGATCCAGTGTTTAGTAATAATAGATTGGGACACTTAGGTGAAACTCAATTCGGTAACTGCATGTTCTTATGCAATAGTACATTTCATTGCCCCAACAATGCACTGTGCATTGTGGAAAATAAGAACATATCTCAAAAGGAAAGAGTTCTTTGCACTGATAAGTGGCCTAAAAGAGGACATTCAGGGAAAATTCCATCAGACAAGACTATGGGATGGTAAGAGCCAATGCAAAGAAAGAAAGAAGGGTTTCATCTCAGTTTTGAAAACTTGGGCTTCTAGACATTTCTCTGCAGAGGCTGCACGATGTAGAACAGAGAATGATTAACTGACTAAGGAATATATACACTGGGACTCTTCACATAAGAAAGAAAACCCTGTCTGTACAAAACCCTTCTGCTTTGAGTATCTTAAGACACCCCATTTCTCACCAGGGTGGACCATTAAGATGTTGGGATATGCTGCAAATACTTTAGTTTCCTACAATCATTTGAAAGGAGATAGAAAATTTCATACTTGAGTGATGTTCAGATTTCAAAGTGTATACACTTATGGAAATTGAAAATAACATGGTTATTGAAACTTTTGCAGGCAAGAAAAAAAAAGGACTTCTGTATTGTGCACCTGCAACTCTCCAGACCCGGGCACTACTCATCCCACTAAAATGACTTTCTTTCTAACAGTGTTGATAAAACAAACAAACAAAAACCTACAATTGCCTGAAGGAAAACGAGCTTTAATTATATGTATGTAAGTATGCACCCATGCATATATGTATGTAGAAGGACTTTAAGTAGAACAACAGACAAATACAAAACGCAGTGATGCAGAGAAATGGCAAATCTGTTAACCCTAGGAAGGTAGGAACTTATGGAAGTTAAATGCAAGGAGTGGCAGAAATTTTAATGACCTGTCATAGTGAATGCAGTCAGAACACAAGCCTGGAGCCTGGGAGACAAGGAAGAAGCACTGGTGTTCCCTAAATAACATGGTATTTCAAAATGGAAAATCTTTCGGTGCAACACAGTTATGACAGTCAGGGTTTCCAAAAAGACACTGAATGGCCCAGAGATACAGGGTCACTGAAGCTGGCCTGGCCTCCTGACAGAAGAAATGTGAGGGAACTCATCTCTGAACAAGAATCAATGAAATTGAGTCATCTGCCTTTACAGTACTGCAGATACGGGCTGTCAAGTCAACGGAACATGGGGAACTCAGGCTAACAAAGGGACTTGCACTAATTCATTTTTCAACTAAATCCCTGCTAGCCTTCCATCAAGTCAGAGAATGTCTACTGAGATCTACTATGTTTAAGGCATACAGTACTGTCTCATCATTTGTTTCATGATGTTATAAGCTAATGCAAAAAAAAAAAAACAACTAATTGATTTCACCGACTGATTGATGCTCTTCCTTAAGAACAACAGATTGATTTTTTTATAGACAGCAATGTTCATTCTTCCGTTGTGTCTTTCTTCGATGCATACAGTCCGATCGACTTTAGAGCCAACGCAATGCAAAAGCAGAAGAAAAGCACTAAGGGAACAAGGTCCATTAGGCCCAATATTGCCTCAATTACTTTAATTCCATCATTCCTGTTCATATTACTTCTTTAATCAATATCTCTTTGCAGGTACTCATGTTTACCCTTTTCAAAATCTCAAGTAATAGGATTATGGTCTTTTGAGCTCAGTGGCAACACAGTTCCATAAATACATTTTTGAATTTGTGATTGTCTCCAGATCTGTAACTGAGAAGACTTAAATTGAATCAAGTTTTTCCAGAGGTCATTTCACATAATAATTTTAATGCAATAAAGGTGCTTTTACCTGTGGGCCATTTGTTACTCAGTGTCAGAGACAATTACATGTGGCTTAATGGCTAAGTGTCCTCTTCCCGTGTCAAAACCTTAGGGTGGTTCATCTGATTTCCACTTAAACCTCAAGTCTTTTCTGCACTGTCTGCCTTTTTTTCCCCCATGCAATCCCCCTACCTGCACTGACAGCTGTTCCTTCATGTGAGACTTGCATCCGGATAGCACATTATCCACTGCATGTTCCCATGACAACTCATCAGTCACAGTGAGAACCTCCCCAATTATAGGAACTCTGTTCCACCCCTCTGGACAAGCATCAGCACAGCATCTGTTCCATGTAAGAAGCTGCTCTTTTGACACAGACAGGCTATGTGAAAGTTATCCAGTCCTTCCTTTCCATGTGTGGAGATCTTTCTGAGCATCTGTACAAAGAACTTGGGATCTGCTGGGTGTTGGTGGTACATGCCTTTAATCCCAGCACTAAGGAGGCAGAGGCAGGCGGATCTCTGTGAGTTCAAGGCCAGCCTGATCTACAGAGCGAGTTCCAGGACAGGCTCCAAAGCAATACAGAGAAACCTGTTAGGAGCATGTTTTCCCACCAGCTTGGTCCCAGAGCTGCTTGAGCCCCAAACAACATACGAGACGCTGTATTAGATATAATGCTGTTGGCCTGTTACCAGCGTTTCTTATTAGCTAGCTCTGTCTTAAATATTAACCCATTTCTATTAATCTAAGTATTTCCACGTGGCCTTATCTTACCAGACTGAGGGTCTAGAGTTCTTCTCTCTCAGTCCTACATTTTGAATCTCTCTACTATCTCTCCCTGAATTCTCCTTGTCTCCTAGTCCCACCTATCTTACTTTCCTATTGGCCAACTGTGCTTTATTCATTAACCAATACAAGAAACATATTTACAGAATGACATCTCCCATCAGAAACCCTGTCTAGAAAAAAAAGAAAAGAAAAAAAAAGAAGAAAAAAGAGCTTAGGACTCAAAGAAGCAAAGAAGAATATGAAAGTTTTGATTGAGAAGTGATTGAAAGTTATTCTGGAGTTCATAAGGCGTAAAAAAAATCAGTCAGGATAGGTAGTCTTGAAGAAAGGGAGGATTTTTAAAATGGAAGCAGAGAGACAAAAGTAGGAAATGGTGTGTGAGGAAGAACATGGACAAGTCTCACTGAGTACATGACTTAATGGAGTGAGCAACAGTGAGCAGAGGCCTTGCGGTCCTTTGGAAGCAGTGAGTTGAAAGTCATAAAGAAAGAATATTCATGCCCTTATGAACTGTGCATCCTACAAGGACTGCAAGTGCAGTGTGCATCATGCGATAGGAAGGCAGGCTCAGCTGTGTGTAAAAGAACCGGCGAGATCTGATTTCCACCTCCCCATAAAATGCCGCATCCATCCTCACCCCCTCTTCCAGTGCACTGTACGCTTCAGGGGTATCCTATCAACATGCAGCACACAGCACACCCGGCTCCCTGCAGGTCATCCTCTCCTCCGGAATGATTTTATTCCATGACACTCATCCACATGGCAGCATCTTTTCTATTCGCCCAATCTCCACTCCTTTACGATCTTCTCCATAAAAGCATTCCCTAGCTCCCTCAAGCCAATTTTACTGTCCAGCTTTGTGTTTGGAAGACGTGTGAAGTATATGGCTGAATTACACCCGTGGCTTCTGCATGACTGTCCATCATCGTCTGGATGATAACATGTTTAACATTTTCTCCCAGAGCAATTTTTGGTCCATGACAGAAAGGCAATGCATAAATGAATGAATGAACAAATAAGCAAGTGAAATGAAAAGTGAGAAAAATCCAGAAAAGAGAGAGTCAAGAGAAGGAGGAGGGGGTGGAAGAGAATTGGGGGGTATGGTTAAAATAATGACAGGAATCAGACAAAGCCTAGTGCTATCTACATGGACAACACGCCAACGTTACCCACTTGGCTGTGGGACAGACTCAGCCTCATGCTGAGGAACATAGAAACTCCTGTGGGCTGGAAATGTCTGCACGGGGCTCTGACTATCCATATCTAGACCTTTGCCTCCCACCTTAAAACAGCTCCATACAGCATTCGTCTTGGGCATAAGAGAACTCATGGCTCTCCTAACCCGTCCACTCATGTCAGGCAGAAGACTGCCTCCAGCCATCTGCGCTTTTAGGTGGGAGGCTTCTTAGTTATTTCAGCTAGTTATTTTCTACACAGCAGACATGGACAGAAAGAGGGTTAAGAGGAAGTAAAAATTTCACAAGTAAGCATCTCTAAGAATAAACAGAGCCACAAAGATCTACCTGAGGACCGGTGTCTTAATGTCTTAGCAATACCCACACACAGCTGCTAAGAAAGTAACTTCTAATGATTTGAGTGGGAAAAGTAGTGAAACAGGAGAAGACACTGAGGGCAGATCCCTTTCAGGACAGCATTTATGAATTAAGGCTAGGAAACAGAACATTAAACTTAATAAGTGCAAAGTGATGCAGCTGGGAAGGAAGAATAGGCCAGCTATCATTTAAATGGCACTAAATTGGCTGCAAAGATATCCTGAGGTACTGATGGAGGCAATATGCAAATTGATGGTTCAGCCTGGATGCCAGTAGAGAAACAAGGACCATTCACACCAGGAGCTCTATATGTATTTTTAAACCCACTTTCTATATAACTTGTAACAGAGGCACCTTGTATGTTTACGGTGCCGTTTAACTGGGACTGTATTGAACAGAGGCGTTCACTGTAGCTAAGCGTGACGCCTGCATACCTCTGGTAAGTGCACACTGTTTTTCCTAATTCAGTTTGGCCACAGTCAATGTGGCCTTTTCTCATTCAGTGAATATTAAGCAGCAAGCAGGGTATCAGATTTGCTAGGGGATGCTGAGAGACGTACCCCTTGGACAGTACCGCAGTCTTGTCCCTCTACAAGACGCAGAGGTCCTAGCTTCCTACACATGTGAATGTAACTTGCTTTAGAAACATTTAATCCTCTGTAAAGATGGTTAGAAAGGACAAAAAGTAGCAGAAGTTAATGGAAAACTGATCTTAGTGACCTACTTGGGCAAATCAAGGCTGTGAGTCGTGAATTTCAACAAAAGAAGGGAAGGGTTAGGACAACTTCGGATGAGAAGAAAAAGAGACGGCTTAATTAAGTCTTCAGTGTTGGCATATTTCCATTAATGTTGAGAGAGAGATGTCTAATAAAATTTACTCTGTAGAAATGGATACATGATCTCCCACGACCGTGTTTCATCATTGTTGGTTTCCACAGGCCGAACAGGTGCCCTCCATGAGCAAGTTGGTTCACTGAGGCTTCACAGAACAGACCTCCTGAAACAGAGGCACCACTGTGCAACACACAACCAAGAGAATGATGTCAAACCATACGATGAAGTAAAGTCAGCTCCCACACAGTAGGACTGAGACATAAGCCCTGCTCGTCATTTGTGCCCCCCCACACACACACCACTCTCTTACCTTCGCAGGTTAAGCTCTCTCTCCTCCACGTATAATCAATACATGACCATGCTGGTTGCCAAGGACCTGTAAAACAAAGGCCATCTTGTTAGAAGAAACTCCAACCATCAATTTCCGAGCGGACTGAACATGTGTAAGCAGATGCAGGGTTTCACTTGGGGGAGCTTGAGTTCAATGCTGTCCGTTCTGTGCCCAGCCCATTCCAACCCTTGCAGAAGAGCTCTGCACCATGCTAACCTGGGAACAATCAATAACTGCTCCCCACAAACACAGCCATTGAGCTGTCAATCTTCCACAGAACATTTCTGCTTTAAGTAGCCCTCGTTGTTAAAGTTCGCTACACCAAGTCTGCTGTTATGGTCAGAGCCTCACTAGTGCCTAAAGCAGGGAAGGCAGATGTGATATTTTTCCTACAAATTTCCACCAGGAAATGTGTTAGCTGTTTATGTTTCTTTCCAAGAAAGTCTATTGTCCTGCAGGTGGTAAAATATACCTAGATATATTCATAGACGAAACTCAATTTCCTAGGAAGGACTTCAGAGCCCTCTTTTTCCGAGCATGGTCTATAGTCAATAACATCATCCTGGACTGAGGGACCACTGGGAGGCACACAGCACGGCATGGGAATCAACAGTTTCACCAGGCCTTCAGCTAGTTCCCACGCACACGGAAGCCTGAGAAGCCTGCTTTTGAAGTGCCCCAAGCATCGTGCCTGTGACTCCTCGCATGGAGCGCCCCAGATTTGAAGCCCACAGTTTCATTAGAGGTGTGTGAATCTGAGGATAAAAGGCTTCCTAACCCCCCCTTTGCTGCTGACTAAACCCCCCTTCCTTTTCCAGGACACATAGACTGTGAAGCAACATCAAGCAGCTCTTCAATTATAACCAATGTCATCCAAAGAGGGAAAACAGGAAATATAAAATAGCATGCTTGTGGCCAGGCAGTGGTAGCACACACCTTTAATCCCAGCACTCCGGAGGCAGAGGCAGATAGATCTCTGTGAGTTCGAGGCCATCCTGATCTACAGAGGAAGTTACAGAACAGCCAGAGCTGTGACAGAGAGAAACCCTGTCTCAAAAAACAAACAAACAAAAAGGCATGGTTGCTCTAATAAGGAAGGCAGGCACTTAGGTATGCATGCCTACTTGGAAAGTGCCTTACTCAGCCAGGGCTGTCTGGAAGGCAAAAATTAGATCTCCCAGAAGGTACCGTATATGGTAGTGTCAGGGCATGTAACCAAACCAGAAATGAAAGCGTCAACTACCTTACTTCAAGAAAATATTGGATTGTGGTTTTCTATTTTTCTTCCAGCTTCTCTGAATATCTGTATTCATGAGCCATATCCATGGTAGCCCAGAGGTGTGTTTTTCCCCCTTATAACTCTCCTGCCTGTAGACAAGGGGGGATGGCAAACATCAAATGCAGAAAGCACCGACTCAGAAGTCTGCAGCACCCAGCAAGGGATAACAGAACTGTGTCTCCATGCTTGCCATTTGATCACACAGAGTGTCAATGAAACCTCACCAGCTATACAGGAACCATAAAGGGAATCGCATTAAAGTTAATACAAAAGTCAGGAAAATGTCCTCCACAAGGGACACTGGCTATTTGGTAGATGCACCACTGGGAGCAATTGAGGGCTCTCAGTATGACCAAAGCCTGTGCTTCCCCCCTCTCTGTGTCCATCTCTTTCCTGCATTTAAAAAGTTCTTGGTTCCCCTGCCCCCTCACTTATTCCTGTGGCTTCTCTGATTCCCTTACCACCTCCAGCTGCTCTCATCCCCACCTTGGTCTCTCTGCCTGCCCTGAGCTGCATTGTTAGGCTTTGTTTTCTGTGAACAGGGAAGGGGGAGAAAGAAGGGACATCAGATATGCTCTGCCCCTCCTTTCCACTGTCTCTTTTCCCCCTACTATGCCCACGTTTTTATTCTCTTCTATGCTCTCTTGCCTCTCACAGAAGTGAGTCCCTGCTGTTTGCATGCAGTCAGCCCAGCCAAACACACAGCTTAACAATGATGGGGGAAATGCTGAACTCCTCCATTGTGTCAACACAATACTTGGACTTCTCTCACATCCTCCTACCCTGGTCAACAAGCCGGGCAGGGAGACTTTGAAAAATGCAACAGCCCAGCATTTTCATGGCATTTAAAAATGTAGGACAAAGCTGGAATAGTTAGCTACTGTGATTTAAAAGCCATAAGAAGGTGACATATACTAAGCAAAAGATTTCACTTGCTTCCTAGCTTTGCCCATGTGCACCAACAAAAGCAATCCTGGCTTTGGCCTCATTCCTTTCTGTGCAGATCCTCGGATGACGGAAGCATGCTCCACCCCATGCAAGGCAGCTCAATGGCATCAGCAGGAGCTCACAAAACACAATACAGCACACAAGAAGCCTCCTTTACTGTCTCATCAGGAAGCCTCACAAGGAACAGCTTAATAAACATATGAAGATTGTATATAATACAGGTACCACTTATAATGTCTCGTACCACTTCTCATATCAATTGCACCTAGACAAAATCCAGTTTGCTGACCTTTTGTGACCCAGTGGCACCCGGCACAGTCTATATACCCTAAATATATGATGGAGAAATGAGTAAGTAGCCAAGCAATCAACACACTGGTCAGTATACATTTTAAGGTAGCCTAGTTGAGGAAAATACTAATTTACACTGATGGTCTTGGAAAAAAATCCCTTAGGTTTTTGGCAGTATCCCTTACTTATAAATACAACATAGGATTTAGGAAATAATTACTCTAGAATGGGAAGTATTACTTTGGGCAGGGCCACTGAGCAGTCAGATATGACCACTAACATTCAAACGACAAATCTGAAAATGAAAAACAAATCTAAAGAGCAGACAAAGTTATCACATAATAAAGTGTCCTGTAGTCCATTAGCAAAAGCTTCTGTTTGCTTCCAAGTCAGGCTGTTCAGGTCTCCTGTCATTCAAGGTCTTATTACACAGTTATATCTTTTGAGAGGTGGGAGTAAGGGCCGGAATACCACACAGGCATTTTCCAGTCAACTAAGACATTCCCCAGAATGCACTTGCTCCACAGACCACATCAACTACTGGATTCCGACTTTGGCTAAAGTGAGAAGGACATGTAGACTGTTGAGTCATGCCAGAGAGAACTGTGGGAAACCACTCTCTGAATGCAGGGGACAGGTGGAGAGTTTCCCTGTGACTCAAAGACACTACTTGTCAATCAACTAGGAGTGAAAGAATGAGCCTGGAAGTTTGTTACATGCTACTCTAAATTGCTTTGTAACTAAAAGCATGTGTTTCGCTATGTAGCATCAATGGTCCACAGGAATTACTAGAGGTTCTTCTTAACACTGGCATCCATAACATCACTGGGCTGAAAACATTACACCTGTATCAAAGCAATTCAGGAGCCTCCAGAATCCACCATCTTTCAGGACCATCTGTTATAATGCACATCTCTGCCTCTCACACTGGAAAGTGTCTACAAATGCCATGAACTCACTTGGACAAGGAGTTCATTTTTCCAAAGAAAATGCTTTGACAGATTCTAGGACATACATATTTCAACATCAGTCTGATCTGGGTAGGATTAAATATTTAAAAGTCACCAGCTTTACTGACAACTAATAGTGCTCAGGGCTGTCCCCCCCCAAATGTGGTGACACTGCATTTGATAAACAGCAATGGCAGGAAGGTCTTTGTCATCTCCCCTGCCTTTCTTGCCTGAAAGAACTTGGGAAAGACCTTTCTGACTTCTTGAAGCAGTTCGCAAGACCCTCACATGAGAGGTAAACCCTCTACACACAAATCAAGGGAGCCAAGGATACGGGATACCCAGAAGACTCGAAGCCCTTGGTAGGCCTCCTTCCATTTACTACCAGTAGATCATACTCCTTAGCCCAAACGTGTTCATCCACAACTACCTACTTCTTAGGTAACAACAAAACCCACCAGCTTAACAACAGTTTTGAGGTCAGTATTTATGAAGTCTCCACTATCATATAAAAACTTTTTTATGTTATGTTTGTCTTTCTTTTTATGAGTGTCTTTTGATTGGGGAAAATTAGCCATGAACCTAAGCTAGACTTCTCTCCTCCTCTGGTACTTTAGACCATTCCCCAGAAACTACATTAACTATTGTAGGTGCAAAGCATGAGACCCACATTTGTTATCATGCAACAAGCAAGGTTTTCTAATACCATGGATTTAGAGTAAAGGTAGGGTATTTTAACTGATTCTTCTTAAATTTCACTTTGAGTATTCCAGTGATATAGTTTCCTAATTATATGAAGACCACCATTCTACAATGTCAGTCTTATACAAGGATGCAGTGAGCCCAGCCTCAGTCGTTCATGAATAAGGCCTCTGTAACATTTTAATGAGAACATTAACTCAGCTTCACTTGCTCTGGCTTGCCTTGAAAGTCTGTTAGTCTTAAAGAAAGCTACTTACAAAACCAGTAATGAAATTGTAGGTCTCCCCGTGCCCCCAAGGGCACCACTGAGCCACAAACAGTGACTGTATTAGTTCTCCCCAGAACCAGCCTATATTTTGATCACACTACAGTTTGGTAAACGAGTCAAACATCTAAAGAAATGCCTCCATTCCTGTAGTGCTGTGTGCTGTGTGTGCTCATTCATTTTATATCAGATTTGTCCCCTAATTCACGTTTTATGTTATACACAGCTTTGAATACAATGTGTGGCTCAATAAATGTTAGAACATACTTTTCTGCTGTTCTCCCTTAATCATTTTCTACTGCCTGCCTTCTCTCTTGCCATGTGACTAGTTCCCACAGAAGCTTCCAACTGCCTTTCACCTGGGGCCCATTAAATCAGAAGACAACCCACAGAGCTTCAGAAGCCAAAGGTGAACAAGAAATAATTCCCAGACTCGGTGACTTAACATGAATTTCTGTTTCTCATCCTCTGCACAAAATCTGGGAATCTGGAGCAAAGTGAATGAAAGAGTCTGTCACCTTTAAAACCAACGAGGAGAGAAGACTAGGGCCAGAAGGAAATAATGTTTAGGTCTTACTGCCTGCAACTCTTACAACATTTGCTGAGCACCTATGGTCCAGGAATTGGGAGAATACCTGGACCCCAGACAGACTGGAACTCCATTCCCACTAAGCTGGCATTCTAGTGAGAAGGACAGACAAAGAAAAGAATTAAAAGATCAGAAGGCGAAGAATATATGAAGCAAATACAACAAAGGAATAATCAGAGACGTTTGTTGACTACAATGTAAATTTAAAATCAAGCTGGGGTTGGGGGAACCACAGCAGAATTCTTAAGCTCATTTAAAGACACGGAGGAACTTTGAATTCATATTCATAAGAAAAAGATGCCAATGACAAAAGATCACATAACCTATGTGACAGTAATGGTTGCCAGGGGTTGCGGAGAAAGACAGATGAATGGGCAGAAAACAGATGACTTTAGAGCAAAAACTACTGTGCATGAGGCCACTGTGACATTACTGTCCAAATTTCCTAAATATGCAACACGGAGAAGGGACCCATACAGAAGCCATTGACAGGTGGCAATGGCGTGCCAATGTGTCCTGTAAGAGTGGAGAAGAAATGGGTCTGAGAACTCGACTTGTTTTGTTTGCTTGATCTCTGGTTCTAGTCTTTCTGTTGCTGTGCTAAAGGTCAAGGCTGAAACAACTCGGGGAGGAAAAGGGTCAGTTTGGCTTACATGTCCTCACCACAGTCCACCGTGGGAAACGGTCTGCTCAGGAAAACAGCTGGAGCCTAGAGCTGCAACCGAACCAGAGAATGTGAAGGAACGCTGCCTTGCTGCCTTGTTCTCTCCACCTTCTGCTTAGCCTGCTTTCTCCACCCCTACCTGCTCAGGGGTGGCACTGCCCCACAGTGGGATGGGCCCTCCCACGCTGATCATTAATCAAGGAAACATCCCACAGGCTTGCATACAGACCTGTGTGATGAAGGCATTTTTTGGATCGAAGTTCCATCTTCCCAGATGGCCCTAACTTGCATGTACATAACAAACATGTATGTATGTGACTACATATGCATATATGTGTGTGATCATATGTAAATGCATGTAACTTCAGTACAGTGATTTTGTAATTCAAAGTAAACTTTGAATAATCTCACCAGTTTTCCAAGGAGTAGAGAGAAGGGACTGCCATGATCTCCAGGAACTTTAAAGATGCTGAGGACAAATGAGAAATCTTACTAAGATCTCACAGTCAGTCACCCAGGCTTCCTCACCCCAAACCACGCTGGGTTGCATGCATCTCTGCGTTTCTCCCAGGGTGCCCTAGAAACTCTAGTCTTGGTGTGAAAACATTCCAGCATGAGGTAAAGGCTGAGGAGGGGCAATGCTGCCACCTTTCTCTGTCGCTCTCTTTAGTCTCATCCTGTCATCTATACTAGTTAAATAATCCATAAAATGTGGCTGAGAAAATAAAAAAAAATCACTAACACCAAAGCCAGCTCACAGAGAGAGAAAATCAAATATTAAGGTGCAGTGTGACACAGATTTTTAAATAGGTGTTTAAATTATCAACAACAGGCCTCTACTGCGCATGCTCATGCAATGCTCTCCAGGGGCATGCATGGATGGAAAATCCACATGAAGAAGGACACACAGGACTCAGTGACCTCATGGGAACCAAATACACAACTTCACCTGGAACCCTTACAATTACCTTCTCAGAGAACACTAAAGTAACTGAACAAGCCTGCACTATGAGCTTACTCCTTTCACATAAGCACTGTGGAGGCAGAGGACGATGGGGATCAGTCCAAATTCCAGGCAGGCTTGGTCACATTGAAATATCTAGTCCAGTCAGGGCTGCATGGCAAGACGCTGTCTCGGAACGAGAAATAAAATAGGGTTGTGGAGATAGTGGAGTCTGAGTGAAATCCCAAGAGCCTGAGGGAAAACGTCTGGCATGGTGGTGTACACTTGTAATCCCAGTATTTGGCAGAGCAGAATGGGGCTCAGAGCAGAATGGATGCTGGGGTCTCAGTGGCCAACTGGTCTAGTCTACTTGGTGAGTTCCAGGCCACTGAGAGATTCTGTCTCAAATGAAAAGGCAGATGCTTGAAGGACAACCGAGATTATCCCCTGTTGTCCACACATGAACACCTGCAAGAAGATGCAGACACAGACACACAAGCTGGACATGGTGGTGCCTGTAATCCCAGCACTTAGGAGACAGAGGCAAGAATATCTGAGCGGCCTAGTACAGCTTGTTCTACTTAGTGAGTTCCAAGACAGCAAGGCTATGTATAGAGACCGTGTCTCAAAAACGAAAACAAACAAACAAAACACTGAACAAATTTTAGGAAAAGAACAATACTAGAGCCAACAAGTTCACAGGTCTCTAACATTTAAAAGAGTAGTTAGAGGAGGCAGATTAACTTGAAAGAACTCAGATCCAGTCTAAAGAGAGCAAACATTGAGGTAGACATGGGGAGCCTGGAGGGCCTGTCTTGTCTACATATGATGCAGGCAAATTTTAAACAAAGGCTCCCATCTCTCACCTACCAGGTATTCCTTGGAAGCTGAGTATGCCCACTTTATGACATTGTGTAGTCTGAACAGGAAACAATGAGGGGGTGTCAACTTCTGCCCCGTGAGTCATGCATTTTGTCCCTCTGTGTGGGGCTTGTTTGTTTCCTGTTGATCTACACATTTCCTCTCTACAGCTTTTCACCAGTATTTTCCAGGGCTCCTCGTCATAACCACTGCCCCACCAAGGGACTGCACTTACTGATTGATTCCCACAGAACTGAACTGAAATTGCAAGAAGAGAGCCGAGGGAAGAGGCATTTGAGAAGCCTGCCCAGCTGTACCCTGACCTCTAGTCTGGATTAGAAAAAAATCCTGCTCTGGGGCTAACCAAACATGTGGCACTCGTGTATCTTCAGAGAGTCAACCTCTTCCTCCACTGATTGTCTTTATCAAAAGCTTTCATGAGAACTGGCACCTGCCCTGACATGACAGGAAGAGTCAGGTGATCACTCTGAAACTGCTTAGGATGTCAAGCCAAGATCCTCTATCCAGGTCATATTTCCCTGTGTATTCTGCCCTGTAGAAACTGTTCCGCTGCCTGGGCACGAACTGTTTCCAACTATACCTTCTCCCGCTATTAAAATGTTCTTTCCTCTTTTGGCAGAGTGGGTTGATGGCTTTCCAAAGAGTGCAAGAACAGCAGCTGATGAGAGTGGACTGGAAGTAACCCAGCTACACTATATCTGTCCTTCCTAAAGACCCTGATCCTTGGGAGGCATTATCAAGGCAGTATCAGGGATGGGCTGTGGCTGGAAGGTCTGGGGTACAAACAAGCACACACGCAGGAATTGTGGGAAGAAAGGAAAGCAGAGACAATGAAGGAAGCAGGATCCAAAATGGAAGCCAGCACTGAAAGTAAAATTATCTGCTTGAACTTGAACCTCCAGTCCAAGTTCTCAGGACAAAAGAGATTTATTTTCCCTAGAGGGACAGAGGACAGGGAATAAGACACATAGACAGGAGACAGAAGACAAGGGATGAGGGGAAGGGAACTAGAGGGGAATGGGGTATTTGTCCCAGAGGACAAAGTACTGTCTCCATAGGAGGAGAAAGACAGGATACATAAGAAAATGGTAAAGCAAGAGGAGACCCTGTGTTAGGATGAGGTGTTTAACTTTAATTGGGCATGGTACTTAGGTGAGGCAAAGGGGGTTTTTGATTGGTGGACTTCAATACTTTGATAGCTGGAATTTGATATTTGGTAATCAGCCTCAGAATGAGGAAGTGGCCAGACAAGGTCATAGACTTTGGAGTCTAGCATTAGGAATGTAATCTAATGGTTTTTAACAAAGCTACAGGAATGGGGAGAATGATATGAACTGCCAGAGCCATGCCTGCCACATAAGCCATGCTTGCCAGAGTCCCTTCAAGAACACCACATCTCAAAGTGACTTCAAAGGTTGGGAACAACAGAATTCAAAATGAAATGACACCTACCACTGGCAATGGAGAGAGCTGTGTGGTCACAACTAGAAATGTTGACTCCCCTTCCCTCTACCATGAAAATCACCACCCTCAGCACCCTATTTCTGTCTTCACAGGTTGAGCCCACATTCAATGTCCCCTTATCTTTGTGGGACTCTTAATACTACAAAAACACTAAGAGGCACCTGTAAAATCACACTCTCTTGTCAAAAGCACTGTTTACCTCTTTTGTCTTTTTATTCTCACAATCAGACATGAATACTGTTAGGTAAATATAGGCCCAAAGAGATTAACAATGTACAAATTGTACAGGGTGCATGGTGAAAGAAATTGCATTCAGACCCAGATCTTTTGAAGGGGTGGTCTGTGCTTTGTAGAGCACACTTCTCATCATCTGTTCTGTTTGTGCTTTATAGATAGATGACCCTTGACTTATGGGGGTTCAATATATGATTGGTACCAAATTATACACACTGTGGCTTCTTAGTATTCAATCTTGATGTCCTCTAAAGGTAGCAGTGTGTTCTCTTGTAATGCCAGACATCAACAGAACATCATGGTGCCCAGTTAATGAGGAGGCCACCAAGGTGAAGACCCCATCCACTAAAGGACACCATCACTAAGCTATGATGTTTGGTGGGCAGGTAAATAAAATCCTTTTTGACTTCAGACATTGTTTCTCAATTCACTATAGGTATTGCGGGGCGTAACCCCATCATAGTTTAAGGAGAATTCGTCCTAGGACTTTCAGTCACCTGGACTTCACTAATTCAGAACTGACAGGGCAATAAAACAGGATTTCTGGCAAGATGAGTAATGGACCCTCAAACTATGAGCCCAAAACATACTCTTGCTCCTAAGCTGCCTTTGTTGGGCTTTTGTCACAATAGTGAGAAAACTAATGAACACCTACTCTGTGTCAACTGGAGGAGTAAATACCACTGGCATCAAGTACATACAATAGATCAATCCTAGTCTGGAAAATCTCAGATACAGACCTGGGCCTAGCTGCTTGCCGGGGTTAAATGACCTCACCTCCTGATTCCAAGTCTCCCTGTAAGCAATGAGGATAATATTAAATACTAAGCCAGATAAAAAATGAAGCTGCAGATGGCACTGTCTACAGAACTAATTTCATGTGGGCTATTTATCTCCCCTCATTTTCTTACATTTCCCATGACCCATTCCTTACACAACACCACCTTAATAATGGTATTTCCACATACAAAAGGCTGTTTTAAGATTAATAAGGGGCATCAAGTCTCTTTGTACTGACAGTTTCCTACATTAACAACAAACTTGTCTGTTCATGGTCTAAAGATCAGCTGTCACCAACAGCAGATGTCCAGGGAATGACAATGACTATGAAGTAAACACCCCAGAGAATTGAAGCTCATTCTTTTAGGCACCAATACTCTTTATAGCGAAAGCATTCAGAAATGTTCTTGTTTTTTTCTCCTGACCACTATGTTAACACGGTGGGCAGAAAGAAGGTTCTCCTCTGATTGATGGCTATTGGTGTGAACTTAGAGCTGGTGCTGGAATAAAAGTAGGCATTCCTTCAATTTTTCTTTTTTAAAATCACTAAATTTGCTACACTGGATGCTCCCAGATTTCTATGCAATGTTCTTCCGTCCTGTTTCTTTCTATGGTCAGCAGCTTTTTCCCCTAGAAAGCGGAAGACCCAGGAAGGAACAAGTTCACACCATTGACACATTCAAAGGGTTACCTAAGAATAATCACCAAGTGTTTGAAGCTGTGGCCTCATGGCACACATGTATTTCATTAGAGTGCTGAAGAGTACCGCTCAGCCAGTGAAGACTGCTCTCTCCCGAAAGGATCTCAAAATATTCACATAGTGAACGGACAAAGTAAACAGACTATAAATTGTGTTATTGCTGTTTCCTATTTAGAGTTTTACCCAATCCTTGGTTAGGTCCCCTCTTTGCTTGAGGCTGTATTTCTTCTGCTGCTAAATACAACAACTGGACTCAGTTATCACTAACAGTAAATGAGTGTGTGTGTGTGTGTGTGTGTGTGTGTGTGTGTGTGTGTGTGTGTGTGTGTTCCAGATGGAGGAACTGCTGAAAATATGACTATCAGATAGGTGTGGTATAGGAGAGCATAATGAACAAACAATATATCTTATGTTTTTAATGGGATATCTATCCTATAAGATGTTATTAACTCTGAATCATGGCAGCAAAGCTAAAAGAAATTAGCTCCCTTATTTCTTTCTCTCACCACCAATAAGGTGGAAATATTGAGCCAGGAGTATAAACATATTGATCTTTCTTTCCTGTGTCATATGTTCTCAATAATTGAAAAGCTACTGTATCCCAAAATAAGACAGCAGTTCTCAGGCAAACAGAAACTTACGGGCTTCTTTTTTCTAATAACTAAATACAGTTCTCGCTGACCTTCTGTGTCTAGCTATTCCTTCAGCCTCCACCTGGTCCATATATTAGCATATCAGTACTTCTGTTTGAATAAAACACTAGTGTCAGTCTTTGCACTAAAATTCAATGAGGCTTTCTTCAACTCCATCCTTACTTCATTAAAATGGAAACTCATAAAGTTCACACATGAAGTGGATACACTCAGATAATACCTGCATCACTGCTCAACACACACACTTGAGGGTGTTATGAGGACTGTTTCTTGTCTGGAAGCCACGGTCAGCTATGGCCTCCAAATAAAATCTTTAATTCGATTCTATACAAAGTATGCTTTCCTTCTGCACTGTACCGATACAAAGTGGTGTAAGAAAATGAAGAAAATACATCATATCGGCCTTAGAGGAAATGCAATAAACCAAGTGCCTAAGAGTGACTGAGATTAGCAAATGGTCGCCCCGGACAGAATCTTAGTCTTCCTGTATGTGTAAACCCTGGGCAAGTCAGTTACCCTTCCAGAATCTGTGTCCTCATAGGAATAGTGATTGTGTCTACAGTAAATGTCTTACAGTAATGTCATGTAGCTTAACTAAGTTATTACTCATAGTATTAAAAACAGCTGAGCATATTAGGAAGAAGTACTTGGGCTGAGTGTCACCATCATTGATTATCATCGTTACAAACATACAACCCCAGAAAATAAAATAAATCATTTTCATAGTAAAACTGAAACCATAACAAAAACAAATCCTGAGAAATAGGATAAAAGAACCCAGAAAATTATATTCCAGGTTTCATCAATAATTCCTCCAGCAGCCTGGAAAATCTCAACTACGCCCATTCCTTGGAGACAGGGAGGGGTGGTGGGAGGGGGAAGTAGGAGAGAATTGTAAAGAAACCTTCCAGAGAAGAGCATGGAGGCATGAAGAGGGGCATGCGAGCTCCTCAGCTCCTGAGAAAGGCAGGGGCTGACTTGCAGGGAGAGGAGCCAGCATCCATCTCCGGGAAAACGCCCTTCCTCGAGCCGGGGATTCCCATGCTTCCTTTGTGTTTTCCTTCCTGCTGTTTGCATGTACAGTTTTGGCAGTGTCTGGTGGAGGAGGGCCTTAGCATTCACCTGACCTAAACCTCTTACTTTACCCACGAGAAGAATTAGGAACCAGTGGGATGGACACTTGTCCTGGCTGCAGCTATATAATGGCACACACAAAACTCAAGCTGGACTCGTCCACCCTGTACTGTCTCCCTCAGGACAACAAGGGGAGCACATCAGTCTGCCTGGCCCTCATCCCATTTGGCAGAAACATAAATTTTTCTCTTGGGAAGAAAATGTTGGGTATTGTTTTTAAATGAATTAGCAAGGGTCTTGCTGTTTTACATTCAATAAATATGCTTTATTATTAACTTCATTGCTGGCTAAGCCTGAAATTAAGTTTTTCTATGCTTGGACAAGTCCTGTCCAACCAATAACAGAAAAGCAAGTTGCAATTAAACAGATCTTCTACTTGGACTATAATGCACATGTGCGCACGCACACACACACACACACACACACACACACACACACACACACACAGAGAAACACAAAAAATCAGGAGACCCTTAATCAAAGAGATTAAGGGTCACTCTTCCAGCCTATGTTTAGGACAGGAAGTATTTAATATTTGAAGTTATAACTCTCAACCCAGACTTCAGAACACTGATTTCCCCCCCTCCCTCATAGGAGGAAAGAACTTCCCAGTGCTGCCAATGCTGTATCTACCCCAAGAGCCAACAGCAGCCAGCCATCATATTTGGTTCCTGAAGGTCCCTCGGCAACATGCTTTGTGGAAACCAATGCCTATGCAGCCATGTTTCCTTATGCTAAGCCCTGTATGCTGCAATGTTGGAATAAAGCTCCAAAGGCAGAGCCTCCCAGTAAGTATGAAAAACAACCGTGAAAGTCTGCTTTGCTGTTGTTAGACTACAGGGCCTGAAAGATAAGAATCTAAAATAAATATTTAGAAGCAAAAAGTGAGCAGAAAAGCTCTGCTTCCTCCCACCCTCTCTCCTCCCATTCCCTGGAACCAAGATGGTATATTTGCTTCTCCATGCTTAAAATGTACAAACTGACTATAATGAAGGGAGGGGTTCCGATCACATTCCCACTGCAGCTTACACAGCAGGAACATTTGAACCTGGGCCACCAAAAACACCTTAGTTCCATGGTGTTTGCTTTGCACAGTCGAGACATACATGAAGCTGGATTATTGGAGCCTCACTGGCTGTGTGTTATCTAGACAGTTCTATCCTTTACTGTTAGGTCTTTGTATTTCTTTCATGGCTAACAGGGGCTTGCTACCTGGAGTAGTTGCAACTATACAGTGTTCTCATTTCATGAGACAAATACCACTACCAAAAGCAACTCAGGGAAGGAAAGGACAGGCTTACGTTTCTAGTTTATTGCTGAGGGGAGCCAAGGCAGAATCTTGACCTGGAAATCATGGAACAACTTGCTAGAGTCCCCAGGTTAATACTTAGCTGCCTTTCTTATACAGCCCTGAGTCACTCGCCTAGGGAAGAGTCCTCCTACACCAACTAATAATCAAGATAAAAACACAGACAAGGCTACAGGCCAATATCCGATCGGGGCAGTGCCTTAGTTGAAACTACCTTCTCAGAAGTTCTAGGCTATGCCCAATTGAAAACTAGCTAGGACATAAATGTTGTTCTTATGTAAAATTTAACATTAAAGAAAGACTTTCCAAAAAGAAAAAAGAGAGAGAGAAAGAAAGAAAGGAAGAAAGAAAATAGCAAAGATTCAAAGTTTGAAAAGAGTTCAGCCAATACTTGAAAGTTCCTAAGAAAGGATTAATGATCATAATAAATAATAACAATAATTGCTTCATGCATCATCCTATCCTGCAAACCAGCCAGAAGCAGCAACCCATTCTCTCCAGTTACCACTAGAAAACAAACAAACAAACAAACAAACAAACAAACAAATAAATAAATAAATAAAAGATGTTTCACAAATGTAACAGGAGTTGAGATCCTGGGGGAACCAATTAGGTTTAAACCACTTCCAAAACTCTGTGAAAGAAACCAAGAAGCATCAGAAAAAAGCTTGGCAGTTGAAATGGCATTTTACATCCTCTGCTTTGGACCCGTGGAGAACTTTTCCTGTGATGGCTAGTTGCCATGCTTATGAAACAGACCCTGGGTTTTTAATAGAATAGAATTATTAGCTAGTAAAATAAACTTAATTTCAGAGGGAAAATGTGGGGCATCAAATCTTTTAATAGGTACTTCAGCCTTCATGTTTAGAATTACTAGAAAGAAAAAAAGAACAAAAGAAAGAAAGGAAGGAAGGAAGGAAGGAAGGAGGGAAGGGAGGAAGGAAGGAAGGAAGGAAGAAAGGAAGGAAGGAAGGAAGGAGGGAAGGGAGGAAGGAAAGAAGGAAGGAAGGAAGGAGGGAAGGGAGGAAGGAAGGAAGGGAGGAAGGAAGGGAGGAAGGAAGGGAGGAAGGAAGGAAGGAGGAAGGAAGGGAGGGAGGAAGGAAGGAAGGAAGGAAGGAAGGAGGGAAGGAAGGAAGGAAGGAAGGAAGGAAGGAAGGAAGTAGGGAAGGAGGGAAGGAAGGAAGGAAGGAGGGAAGGAGGGAAGGAAGGAAGGAAGGAGGGAAGGAAGGAAGGAAGGAGGGAAGGAAGGGAGGAAGGAAGGAAGGAAGGAGGGAAGGGAGGAAGGAAGGAGGGAAGGAAGGAGGGAAGGAAGGGAGGAAGGAAGGAAGGAGGGAAGGAAGGAAGGAAGGAAGGAGGGAAGGAAGGGAGGAAGGAAGGAGGGCAGGGAGGAAGGAAGGAAGGAGGGAAGGAAGGAAGGAAGGAAGGAAGGAGGGAAGGGAGGAAGGAAGGAAGGAAGGGAGGAAGGAAGGAAGGAAGGAAGGAAGGAAGGAAGGAAGGAGGGAAGGGAGGAAGGAAGGAAGGAAGGAAGGAAGGAAGGAAGGAAGGAAGGAGGAAGGGAGGAAGGGAGGAAGGAAGGAAGGAAGGAGGGAAGGGAGGAAGGAGGAAGGAAGGAAGGAAGGAAGGAAGGAAGGAGGGAAGGGAGGAAGGAAGGAGGAAGGAAGGAGGGAAGGAAGGGAGGAAGGAAGAAAGGAAGGAAGGAGGGAAGGAAGGAAGGGAGGAAGGAAGGAAGGAAGGAAGGAGGGAAGGGAGGAAGGAAGGAGGAAGGAAGGAGGGAAGGAGGGAAGGGAGGAAGGAAGGAAGAAGGGAAGGAAGGAAGGAAGGAGGGTAGGGAGGAAGGAAGGAAGGGAGGAAGGGAGGAAGGAGGGAAGGGAGGAAGGAAGGAGGGAAGGGAGGAAGGAAGGAAGGAGGGAAGGAAGGAAGGAAGGAAGGAAGGAAGGAGGGAAGGAAGGAAGGGAGGAAGGAAGGAAGGAAGGAAGGAAGGAAGGAGGAAGGGAGGAAGGAGGAAGGAAGGAAAGAAGGAGGAAGGGAGGAAGGAAGGAGGAAGGAAGGAGGAAGGAAGGGAGGAAGGAAAAAAGAAGGGAGGAAGGAAGGAAGGAGGGAAGGGAGGAAGGAAGGAAGGAAGGAGGGAAGGAAGGAAGGAAGGAAGGGAGGAAGGAGGGAATGGAGGAAGGAAGGAAGGGAGGAAGGGAGGAAGGAGGAAGGGAGGAAGGAAGGAGGGAAGGAGGAAGGAGGAAGGAAGGAGGAGGAAGGAAGGAAGGAGGAAGGGATGAAGGAAGGAGGAAGGAGGAAGGGAGGAAGAAAGGAGGAGGGAAGGAAGGAAGGAGGGAAGGGAGGAAGGAAGGAAGGAAGGAGGGAAGGGAGGAAGGAAGGAGGAAGGGAGGAAGGAAGGGAGGAAGGAAGGAAGGAGGAGGGAGGGAAGGAAGGAAGGAGGAAAGGAAGGAAGGAGGAAGGAAGGAAGGAAGGAAGGAAAGGAAGGAAGGAGGGAAGGGAGGAAGGAAGGAAGGAAGGAGGGAAGGAGAAGGAGGAAAGGAAGGAAGGAAAGGAAGGAGAAGGAGGAAGGGAAGAGGAAGGAAGGAGGGAAGGAAGGAAGGAAGGAAAGAAAGGAAGGAAGGAAGGAGGAAGGGAGGAAGGGAGGAAGGAAGGAAGGAAGGAAGGAAGGAAGGAAGGAGGAAGGGAGGAAGGAAGGAGGAAGGAAGGAGGAAGGAGGAAAGGGAGGAAGGAAGGAAGAAGGAAAGGAAGGAAGGAAGGAAGGATAATAGGGAGGAAGGAAGGAAGGGAGGAAGGAGGAAGGAGGGAAGGAGGAAAGGAAGGAAAAGGAGGAAGGAAGGAAAGAGGAAGGAAGGAAAGGAAGGAAGGAAGGAAGGAAGGAAGGAAGGAGGGAAGGGAGAAGGAGGAAGGAAGGAAGGAAGGAAGGAAGGAAGGAAGGAAGGAAGGAAAGAGGGAAGGGAGGAAGGGAGGAAGGAAGGAAGGAAGGAAGGAAGGAGGAAAGGAGGAAGGGAGGAAGGAAGGAAGGAAAGAAGGAGGGAAGGGAGGAAGGAAGGAGGGAAGGAAGGAGGGAAGGAAGGAGGGAAGGAAGGAGGGAAGGAAGGGAGGAAGGAAGAAAGGAAGGGAGGAAGGAAGGAAGGAGGGAAGGGAGGAAGGAAGGAAGGAAGGAGGGAAGGAAGGAAGGAAGGAAGGGAGGAAGGAGGGAAGGGAGGAAGGAAGGGAGGAGGGAAGGAAGGAAGGAGGGAAGGGAGGAAGGAAGGGAGGAGGGAAGGAAGGAAGGAGGGAAGGGAGGAAGGAAGGAAGGAAGGAGGGAAGGGAGGAAGGAAGGAGGGAAGGAGGGAAGGGAGGAAGGAAGGGAGGAGGGAAGGAAGGAAGGAAGGGAGGAGGGAAGGAAGGAAGGAGGGAAGGGAGGAAGGAAGGAGGGAAGGGAGGAAGGAAGGGAGGAGGGAAGGAAGGAAGGAAGGAAGGAAGGAGGGAAGGAAGGAAGGAAGGAAGGAAGGAAGGAGGAGGAAGGAAGGAAGGAGGGAAGGGAGGAAGGAAGGAGGGAAGGAGGGAAGGGAGGAAGGAAGGAAGGAAGGAGGGAAGGAAGGAAGGAAGGAAGGAAGGGAGGAGGGAAGGAAGGAAGGAGGGAAGGGAGGAAGGAAGGAGGGAAGGAGGGAAGGGAGGAAGGAAGGGAGGAGGGAAGGAAGGAAGGAGGGAAGGGAGGAAGGAAGGAAGGAAGGAGGGAAGGGAGGAAGGAAGGAGGGAAGGGAGGAAGGAAGGAAGGAAGGAGGGGAGGGAGGAAGGAAGGAAGGAAGGAGGGAAGGAAGGAAGGAAGGAAGGAAGGGAGGGAGGAAGGAAGGAGGGAAGGGAGGAAGGAAGGAAGGGAGGAAGGGAGGAAAAAGTAACAAACAAGGTCAGTGCAGCGGCAGACACTGGTGAAGAGCTCTCTCTGCTAACTGCATGTCATGCAGACTCTCAAGTTCTTGCTATTAGCTAGTCTAGCAAGTCTTTGGGGATGTGATGCTACAAAGCCAGATGACCTATGGGAACCACAAGCTTTACAATAGACTTGGTATAACCCATAGCTAGAGACTCTGGGATGGTTGAGAAAGGGGAGAATCCAGAAGGGACAGCCCTACCATGCTTCTCTGGTGACAGAAGTAGGCCTGGGTATTAATGGTAGTAGGTAGGAGGGGAGGCCTTGGTATTTGTTCCCTAACTGCTAGCTCTCCCCAGAGCTCACTACACTATTTCTGAGTTCAGTTTAGCCTTTCATAATTGGATGCAAAACAGGCAACGTCAAAGACAACAAGAGAACCTGGCCAAAGCCACTGAGATTTTGTAATAGACCCACTTCAGCTGGCTTCCTGAGAACTCTCCATCCCAGGAGGAGGCAGCAAATGGTACCTGACTGGAGGGACTCCACGAAACCCATGCTGCAAATCTCACTTACTTTCACTTCCTCTTTTGTATGACACCCAAGAAGTTTGTGTCTAGAAAGCCAAAGGAGATTAAGGGGGAAATGCCCCATTAAAGAGTCATAACAGGGCTAGTAGACAAAGATGGCCTTCTGTTTTCTACAGTTGAACATTTTGACTGTACCATCTCACTTTTCACTTCCCTTTTAGAAAGAACGGTTAATGCCCTGCTTCTGACTCAAAGCCAAATCAATGAAATGAATGTGTGTGTGTGTGTGTGTGTGTGTGTGTGTGTGTGTGTGTGTGTGTGTGTGTGTGTGTTTGATTCCCACTGTGTGCCAATCACCCAACTGGGTCACAAAACCCCGATGACAAAACTCTTCTTCTGCCTCTCCAGAGACTTCCCTCAAACCAATGGTGCACATCTGGGCAGGAAACAACCTCACCAGCAAGAACTTTGATTATGGTGTGTGGAGGCGGGCACTTTAAATGTCACCTACCCTATAAAGTTCTCACCAGGAATGGTATTTCTCTCATCTGAACATGTCTGTCTTTTTAAAAGTGTCTTAAATTTTAGTTATTGATGCAGCTGCCCCCCTTAGGTTCTTTGAGAAACAATGCTTTAATGACTGATAAGGGCAGTGAGGAAATGTAAAGTTCCTGGCTTTGTGTGGTCCATGACAGCATCTCTCTTAGGTATGGCTGAGGAGAAGGTTTCTTGTAGATATGAGGGAGAAAATAGCCAGAGGCATCTGAAAGGGTCCAGACTGAATTGGGCCAATAGAATGAACCAGACCATGAGGTGGGGGAAGGAGAGAGGGGGCTAGGAGAGGAGGAGCTGGTGACCATGGCTGAGGTTATAAAGGAATCGGAGAAGTTGGGGAAGCTCAGGGGCTGAGAGGCTGGGGGCAGAAGGCAGAGTGAGAAGTACTGAGAGGGGCCAGGACAGGTAAAGGGCATTGGTGATGCTGGGAGAGACTGGCCAGCATGGGCTTTGACATGTGAGATAGGCGCCTCAGCCATTTGTCCAAGGTTCCTTTGAGACCTAACACTGAGGAAGCACTGTCACCAGATGGAAAGGGCTTGAGCAGTTCTACCTGAGAAGACACTAAAACTAAAGAATCGAAGGGAAAGCAGAGTGAGTGCTAT
This sequence comes from Cricetiscus sungorus, assembly GCA_030556225.1. Lineage (NCBI taxonomy): Eukaryota > Metazoa > Chordata > Mammalia > Rodentia > Cricetidae > Cricetiscus > Cricetiscus sungorus. The sequence goes on along the minus strand of JANBXA010000741.1, from coordinate 22,498,216 downwards.
TTTAGACTAGTGCAAACCCGCACCCCCAGGAAGGCTTAAACACATAGATTTGGTTTGTAGCACATCCTGATGACCTTCTGAGCAGTCGTAAATGGCAAACAAAATGGCTTTTAAAGCAGCATCCTCCATCCCCATGGCACTGCTAATCCACTCCAGTGCTAGCAATCATTGGGAGATAATAATTATATCTGTGGTTGAGGCCTGGGCCTCCTCTGAGGACTGCCACCCCACAGAGAACAGGTAATTTTCAGAAGCAACCGAATTCCCATGTTTCCATCTAGCACATCAAATGATGCGACCTCCTCAGAGAGGAAGGATTAAGAGCTTTGTGAGTCAATGCTCCTCCATGCATTGCAGCTCCCCCAATCACAGACACTAAGTCTTTCTATGGGTTGGGGAGACAATACTTTTTGCCTAATTACAATGCATATATTGTACTCAGGACAACAAAAGCTTCATGATCGTAGTTAAATTAAATAACAGGTATATACCTGCTTGAGCTTTGGACTCGTTTTCAAAGGAACGGCATTTTAGAAATGAGTGTTCCTTAAGCACACCCTCTCCTGCCTCATTGTGTAAATCATGTTGTTCTTCTCTAACTCCCCAGGATCCCCAAGGTCATTTTCTCCAGTGTTTGCTTTAAACAGGACTTGATGCCAAGGAGTCTGTCTCAAATTTCAAGTTACCTCAGATATTCCCCACGCTGAGTCTCCACATAGTTGGCTACATTCAGATCTAGTCAAGCTGCACTTTTTCCCAAGAATTTTGACTTCTTGGTAGTTGCAAATCACCTCCTCTTCCATAGTTCCTTTTTCCCTTGGGCAGGTGACTGCCAGGAAGGCAGAGGAGTGGCTTTGTGATGCTAATGAGGTCTCTGTGCAGAACCGAGCTGAGAGCTGAGTGTGGGTCCTCTGGGGAACCCAGGTGAGCCAGTGTCAGGGCACAGCTGAGAGTCATTTGGCACCTTGCTGTTACCCCTAGAGCAAGGTATTCTAAGTCCCAAGCAGTAACCTGCTAATAGCTTACCTAATGGAGAAATGAGTCACTCTACTTGGCAGCTGGGACTCTGAACTATGGAAGTCCTTAAATCAAAAGGAAGCTCTGGAACAAAGGCATTAGGTGATGGTAGATCTATATTCACTAAGGTGCTGGTGGAGGAGTACATATTAGTGCATTATGGGCATTGTTTCCATCTGACTTTAAGATTGTGAGCTCCACTCTGAGCTCAGCTGTGGTTGCCTCCAGGACACTGAAGAGGGGGAGATCTTGGCCCGGTCCATCACTTATGAGACGGGGCCCATCTCAAGAGCCAGGATAGGTTGTTCCAATCTTTTAGAAAATCCAGAAAGTATGTGTGTGCGCGCACACGCACACCCACACACCCACACACCCACACACCCATACATTCACACATACACTAAATAGTATAAATTCTTTGGAATAGAAAATTATAAAATTAGCATAGTGACTCACCCCTGTAATCCCAGGATTATACAAATTCCAGGTTAATCTGGGCTAAGGAATAAATTTTAAATCTGGCAGGCTACAGCGCAAAACCTGTCTTGAACACACACACACACACACACACACACACACACACACACACACTCATAACAACAACAGAACTCTTCAGTTAAAGATGAAGTCTCAGCCAACGTAAACTAAGAAATAAACTGACAAAGCATCTAAGAACGGTGAAGTCACCCTGTGGGATTTTAGCATACTCTTTCCGTAGAGTTTTGTCTTGTGGGGTTGAAATGACAATGGAAAAATTATCTTCTAATTGGGGAAGAAATAAAAAAAAAAAAAAAGGCTTAGCTGTTAAGACTTTGAAACAAAAGATAACGTAGAAGTTCTTGAAACACTAGGAACTTTATTTCCACTACTTAGTGTAATCCTCCAAATAGCCTTTGGAGATGAATGGTTTGATAAGAAATATTCCCTACAGGCTCATGTTTGAGAGCCTGGTCCCCAGCTTTTTGGAGACCTTGTAGGACCTTTGCAATAAGGTGCCTGGCTGGCACAGTTAGGATACTACAGATGTACCTTTGAGAGTTATTCCCACCTGCCATTACAATCTAGAGCTCTCAAGCTTCCTAATCCAAGATGGGAGTAAAATGCTCTCCAGCTTCTGCATGTGGACAGAGGCATACTAGTCACTACTCCCTTCCTACAATAAACCTTTCCTATGGAAATGTGGGCCCAATGAAACAGCTCCACTGAACTGCTTGTATCACATGGACCAGAAAAGTAAGTAAGGCAATAGTTGATTAGGAATCGTGTTTTAAGACGAGGAAATCAAGGCTTAGTGAATTTAAAGTAGCTCTTTCCAATTTCTCCAGGTAAATGGCAGATGGGATATAAATGCACGCTACCAATTACTACTGCTCATCAGTGTCCAAAGAAATTTTCAACCAGCATTAGCATATGACTGAGAAATTTAAAGGGAGGAGGGAAGAGATGAAAGACCCAAGAAGAAGGGAGTGTGTGTGTGTGTGGGGGGGGATGCTCAAAGGACAAAGCATTGTGGTGGAAGTCTGAGTCCATATTCTCAGGATCCATTTAAAAGCCAGATGAGTGTAGTGGCTCACCTATAATTCCAGTGTTCAAGAAGCAGAAACAGGGGGCCTCTGGTGCAAGCTGGCTCCCTAGACTAGATGAGTCTGCAAACTCAGGGTTCAGGGAGAGACTCTCTGGACTCTATCTGCATATCTACAAGTGCACACCCACTCACCCACCTGTGTGTGCACACACTCACACACCCACACACGTACATTCACACATACACTAAACAGTATAAATTCTTTGAAATAGAAAATTATAAAATGAGCATAGTGACTCACCCTTGTAATCCCAGGATTATACAAATTCCAGGTTGATTTACACACACACACACACACACACACACACACACACACACACACACACACACACACACACACCGGCTAAATAGAAAAAAAAAGCTGGAAATAAAAAGAAGTGACATAACTTTCTAGACTCACTGTCATTTCATTTATGTTATTTTGCTTAATGAGGCAAAAGGAAGTTCTAATGTTGAACCACATAAAAGTGTGCCCACTATGAATGGGGTTGGTTCTCAACCATGTGACTTCCTCTGGCTAACCAAGTTCCTTACAGACTGACATGTGCCCTGCTCAAGTGGTACCATGCTTATTCAAGTGGGATTAATTCCCCTTTAGCCATGTAAAGGGTCCATGTCCAGGAACTGAGTTCTCTAGGTCTCCTGGGAAGTTTGGGGAGGAGGAGTGACATCATGGGAACAATGTCTCTCTTTTCTCTTGTGACTCATCCCAGAATGTCTAAGAAATTCTGCAGCTTCTGGTCCAAACGCAATGAGTTATTCCATCTGTCAAGCAAATTTATACATACCAACTATGAGAAATTATTTAGCTAAAATTGAAGCAGAACAGAGGTAAATTTTACCCATATCTTTTGCTTGCCACAAAAACATGCACATACATTTCCATTTTCATCTTGCCAGAAGCAGTCGAGGGCAGAATTTGCCTCCTCCTGTGTGCTCCCAGACTACTTTGTACAAATTGCTAATTGCAGTGCTTACTCTATTGTCCTGTAATTAGATTTTAGGTGTCTGCTTTCCAACTAATAGAATAGCTCCTTTCCCCCTTCCCATTTCAATTCCAAGCATCTGGATCACACCTAACAAATGTTTGCTAAACAAACACAGGAAAGACAGAGTGAAGAGTGAGTAAATGACAGTTTGCGCCTGGGTTCTCTTTATGGCAAAAAATAAAAGAGTCTTTTCCTCTGTTCTTTATGACTATAAAGTTGACTGACACTTCTATACTAGGGGAAGATCACTGTTTGTTTGGAAGATTAGGTATTCAGGATGTCTGTGCACTTAAAAAATGAGTTTCATAAATGATTTTACATATACCTATATACCATATAATTAGTTTCCTTTGCTTCATGTTTTGTACATTTCTTGTACCCATTAAGCCAGCCCGACTTATGACTTGTCTTCCATAGATTTAAGTAATTTAAATAATGGAAACCATTACTTTAACAAGATTTGGAGGATGAGGACAGGAAATGTAACTGACTATGCCCTCCACAGTGTTGCCTATGACCTGCTAACCATGTTTCAAGTATGATGGATGGATGCTGGAGACCCCACAACACGCTGTGCAGGCATGGTCCTGGTTCTCATGAAAGTTATGGTCGGTAGGAAGGGGGAGACAAATAAAGAACAGTAGCTATAGCAATACAGGAAGGAGACAGTCTGAGCAGAGGAAGGGAAGGACTTCCTAGACAAAGTGCCTGCTATGTTCTGACCTGAAATGGTATGTGAGGCCTACTGGGCTAAGAATATGACAGAGAAGAGAAGATGCGGAGAACACAGTATATTATATAATGGTAAACAGTTACAAAGAGTAAGGAGTAAACGCAATCTTCTAAGACTTCTGAAGGCAAAAGAAATCACTATAGGACTTTAATCAAGATGGTGATACCATTAATGAGTTCTCAGAGAGACACTAGGTTTGCACATAAAGATATGTGGGCTTGGGAGTTGTATCATTATGCTAACAAGCACACTCTCAACATTTTCCTTTGAGCAGGGTTGTTTGGGCCACTAAATTGAGACCATATTGCAAGACTCTGGGGATGGGTACACTTGGGGCCATTAGGGTGCTATTTCCACACTCTAAATGGGTGCTAAAGGTAACACTGGAAATGCAAAGAAGTCGTGGAGTTCAAGAGAATAGTGAGAAGACAGCAGTATCAGAGGCTGGCAACTGGCTAGATAAAGGTTTGGAAAACATTTCCTAAGTAGAACCAGGTAAGAAGTCTTTATATTTTATCAGCATATGATTTATGGAACTATTAACCAACTCTTCTGATGTTAATGAGAAAAGAAATGTAAAAGAAACAAAAAATACAGAAACTTCTGGTAACAGAAGAAAGAGAAGAAGTAGTAGAAGAAGAGGATGAGGTAGAAGAGGATGAGGAAGGGGAGGGGGAGAAGGAGGAGAAGCAGAAACAGAAGGCGAAGAAGAAGAAGAAGAAGAAGAAGAAGAAGAAGAAGAAGAAGAAGAAGAAGAAGAAGAAGAAGAAGAAGAAGAAGAAGAAGGCGAAGAAGAAGAAGAAGAAGGCGAAGAAGGCAAAGAAGAAGAAGGCGAAGAAGGCAAAGAAGAAGAAGAAGGCGAAGAAGGCAAAGAAGAAGAAGAAGACGAAGAAGGCAAAGAAGAAGAAGAAGAAGAAGAAGAAGAAGAAGAAGAAGAAGAAGAAGAAGAAGAAGAAGAAGAAGAAGAAGAAGAAGAAGGAGAAGGCAAAGAAGAAGAAGAAGAAGAAACCTAAGAGGTTGAACTTGCTCCAAGGCTGATACATGCCAACTTCTGGGCTCCATGAAGGCTGTGGCATCCAGAAAAGCAAAGCACAACTTATAGTCTGGGTCCTAGGCACCTGGATGGCCACAGCTTGACTTACAGGAAAATGGACAGTGCAGGCAGCAGGCTGTATCAGTTCAGATACACTCCAGTTTCAGACCCTTGAAGAGTATCACTCAAGACATATCTCATGAACAAATATTTCAATCTAGGCTCTAGGGAATCAAGATTGGTCATTGTCCCAGTTTTTCTTCTGTGATGATAAAATGCCATAACCAAATGTAAACTTAGGGAGGAAAGGATTTATTTGAATGGCAAGTCCATCATGATAATAGCCCATTATGAAGGGAAGTCAGAGCAGAAACTGAAGGCAGGGATCTGGAGGCAGGAACAGAAGCAAAGGCCATGGAGGAGTGATGCTTACTGACTTGCGCTATAAGGCTTGCTCAGCTTTTGTCTTTTACTGATTAGAACCATCTGTCTAGGGGTGGCACTACCTACAGTGAGCTGAGCCCTTGTGGTAGTTTGAATGTAATGGGCCCCTCATAATCTCTTATGGAGTGGCAGCATCAGGAAGTACAACTTTATTGGAGTGGGTATGTCCTTTGTTGGAGGAAGTGTGTTACTATGGGAGTGGGCTTTGAGGTTTCCTGTGCATATGATATATCCCAGTGCATCAATCAACTTTCTGTTGCCTGTAAGAAGAAGGATTCTCAGCTACTTCTCCATACGCCTGCCTGCAGGCCTCCATACTCCTCACCATGATAATGGATTGATCCTCTGGAACTATTAAGTGAGCCACCAAATTAAAATTTTCCTTTTACTGTGATCATGATGTCCTTCAGAGCAATAAAAACCCTAACTAAGACAGAAGTTGGTACCAGGAGTGGGGTATTGTTGTGATAGGCCTGACCATGCTTTTATTTGGAGATTAATATAAACCTTGGGAGTTTGGGTTAAGAGCACAGTGGATGCTTTATACACTGCTTAATGAGCCATACAAGTGGGAGAATGGAAGAAAGAGAAACTGAATTGATTTGATGAACTGTGGGGATCAAGGGGTTTTGGAGGTGAAGAATGTTAGTACATGGCCTAAAGACTAGTTTTATGATATTTTGGTGAAGAAAAGTAGCTGGTTTTTTTTTTTTTTTGACTCTGTCTGTCAGAAGAGTCTGCCTGAGGCTAAAGTGAAGAGTTCTGGATTAATTCCAGTGTCAGAGAAAATCTCAAAACAGCCTAGTATAGACTCTGTTATGTGGTTATTAGTGTTAACTCTGATAAAGATTTATAATGAAAAGGAGCAAGGTGAGCAAGGAAAAATATTTGAGGAGAAAAGGAGTACCAGAAAGTGAAATGGTACTAAATTCTATAGTCAAGGTGATAAACAGATCATGAAATAGAACAAAGGGAGTGGTGGCCTCAGATCCCACCCAGCTAAGTTTCTAACCTGTGAAAAAGAGCTAAAGAAAAACTTAGAGCTGTGTGTGGAGGTAGGCACACCCCTTTATTCCCAGCACTCTGGAGGCAGAGGAGGGTGGACCTCTGAGTTTGATGCCAGCCTGGTCTACAGAGCAAGTTCCAGGACAGTCAAGCTTAGGCAGTGAAGGAGAAAAGCTGGTGAAGGGACTATGTCCCAGCCCTGGCAAGCAGCAAAACTTGGCAGCTTCAGCCATGTGGTTCTGGCTATAGAATTAAGGACAGAAGAAAGGTGTTATAGAATTTGCCCCGGAAATTAAGGAAAACCACTAAGGCCAGGCATGTGTCAGGTGTGTCCCTGAATGGAGGCTTAGCAGAGAGGTCATTGCATGAAGCTGTGAAACTGAACCCTGGATTGACTTGGAGAACCCAAAATGTTAGAGATGCCACAGTTGTGGGATACCTGTTGAGGAGCGCTACTAAGGGAAGTGTAACCAGCCCCAGAGAGAAAAGTGTGTTTCCGTTACGGAAGCTGAACAGAGTTGGAGACTTGAAGAACATTTTGACATCAGACATAGAGCTGCAGAGTTTGGAGTTTACTTTGGTCCAGTATTTCCTCACTATGCTCTTTACTCTCTGTTTTGGAAGTATGTGATCTGCTTTTTTATGTTTACAGTTGATTACAGTTAACAGATTAAATGAATATCAGAAGGGACTTTGAACTTTGGACTTTGAAACACTGTTGAGACTGATGGACTATGAGGACATTTGAAGTTGGAGGAAATGCATTTTGCATATGACACTGTTACAATTTTATGGGTGAAAGTATGGGTGTAATGATTTCACTAGATCTAACATAAATAAAAAATGGGTGTTTGTTGGGGAGCAACTTACACAGAAAAATAAAGAACCATCACAGCATTTTCTCTACCCTTCCCATCGGATCCTTGGCCCAAGAGAGAGAGACCAAGCCTTACCTTTCCTCTTTCTCCTTCTATCCACACCTGAAGCCAAGCCCAAAGGGGCATGGCCACTAACACAAATACACTGGCAAGGCTAGATGCCTCATACACATATGAGGGCCAGGGAGTGGAATGTGTTAGTTTTCATTAGCCCCCATAATCTCATAGGGAATGGCATTATCAGGACCTGTGCCATTGTTGGAGTGGGTATGACCTTGTTGGAGGAAGTGTGTCACTATGAATACAGGCTTTGAGGCTTCCTATGATCAGGATACCGCCCAGTGTCTCAGTCTACTTCCTCTTGCTTGCAAGATGTAGGACTATCAGCTACTTCTCCAGCTCATGCTTGCCTGCTGGCTACCATGCTCCCCACTATGATGATAAGGGGCTGAGCATCTGAAACTGCAAGCTAGCCGCCTTCATTAAATGTTTTCTTTATAAGAGTTGATATGATCATGGTGTCTCTTCACAGCAATAGAAACCCTAACTAACAGAGCCCCAAAATCAATCATTAATCAAGAACACTACCCCCACCCCAACCCAAAGACTTTTCTACAGGGCAATATGATAGAGGCATTTTCTCAATTGAGGTTTCCTTTTTCAATTGACAATACCTTGCATCAATTTGACAAGAAACTAGCTAGTAGAGCAGTCTGAGTTATATTTACAAATCACTAAGATTTATTGGCTTTAGTAATGTAAATGATTCAAAGAACTAGAAAAGGGTAAAAGAAGACAATGATTTTAGGGACTTATGTATACTAGCACCCATTCCGCTCAACAAAAAGGAGAAAAAGCAAGCCAGAAGCATTTGTAGAAGATTTTTACAAAGAGCTTTTATTCACACGCCCACACCCCACTGCTGGGAAAGGTAGGAAACAGCAGCATTAACTGTGCTTCTGGGACAACGAGAGGATCTGGATGGACAGCTGCTAGTGTTTAGTACCTGAGTCGAAAATACATACAAAAACGCAGAAGGCATGAAGATGAATGTGGTAGTTTCGATAAGAATGGTTCTGGTAGGCTCCTATGTTTGAAAACAGGTCCCCAGTTAGTGAAAATGTTTGAATGGGATTAGAAGGGGTGGCCTTGATGGAAAAGATGTGTCACTGGAGTTGGATTTTAAGATTTCAAAAGCCCATACCATTCCCAGTGTCTCTCTGCCCCCTACTTGCTGATTAAGATGTGGGCTCTCAGCTGCTCCTGCTGCCATGCTCTTGCTCTGCCATCATGGACTCTAACCCTCTGAAACTGTAAGCCCAAATCAAACACTTTCTTCCCTAAGTTGTCTTGGCCATGGTGTTTTTGTCATAGCAATAGAAAAGTAACGAAGATAATGAATAAAAAAGAATTCAGAGAACAATGAAGAACTCAAGACCCAGTTGATGAGACCCAATTCAGAGCTTAAAAGATGAGAGGAACACTGAAATTTAAAAGAGGATTCAAAGAATCAGAATAACAATGAACATAAGACTAAGAGATTGCCCGAGATGCTTGGTGGGCAGATGCAGGAATGAATACAAATTTAATCATTAAGCACTAAGTCCATGTCTGACAAGATGACATAGGCTGGGTACTTCCAATATTTAGATGAAAAATGAGCCAAATTTCATTTAAAAGAAAATGGTAAAATCCGCTGCTCCAAAAAGCAGCTTTTCATTCTCATGCAAATGGACTGCCTCAGGGCTATGTACCATTGTATTCATTTTTCCCCCAATTCGGTTTGATGTCTATAAATCAACCTACACAGATAAAATGTACATATTGCCTCAAAATTCTATATGACCTTACAGACACAAACAAACTGAGATGATGGTGAATGTAGGTATGCCTGTCTCTGTTTACACTTGCACTTGGGACTTTCAGAATTCTTTACCAAAGTGCAATTCTTGTTTGATTCCATTCCTCCATGGCTGTCCATGCTCTCTTTGATTCTCAGCCTTGGTCTTCACCTTTCAACCTAAATCTACTCATAGCCAGAAGACTAATGAAAAGAAGCTAGCCCTATGACATTTCAAACCCTGCTACACCTTGACAAAACACGTGAGTCTGTAATTCAGGATAGTCAGTAAGAGGATCCATGCTCTCTCTTTGGTTCTTATATACAGGAGACCTCAGCTAGAAAGATAAGGACCCATAATGGTTGGCACACATCACATTATCAAATAGCAGAGTAGCATACATCACTCTAACATCTATGTTCTCTTGAGAGCATGAGCTTTTTGAGGTACAAAGATGATTCTGAGGGGTCTGCATCAAGAATATTCATTTTGGCAGAATAATAGTCAATCTTGCTTAAAAATAAGATGGGGGGGAAAGACAAGCAAATTTTTAAAAAATCATCAGTCCAGAAGGTACACAGGTAGTAAAGATAATAAAGTTGATAAGCTTAAACTATTAAAATACTCAGTCTAACCAAGTATTTATAAGCCTGATTTCAACCACCATGATATCCAATGAATATAAATTGAAGACAGTGATGACAATGCCCACATTTCTTCACTAAATGACACTTAATTGACCATTCAGTAGCAGAACTTGCACATACTCTGTCAGTTACTCCTTTCCATGTAATAACTCAGATCAGGTATGAATTTAACAAGTGGAAATAGCTCCTCAGCAAAATTAAGTCAGGATTGCATTAGGGAAGCAATACATGTAATCAAAGAAACCCCTTGGAAAGTCATATTTGTGCCCTGAACTTTTTTGTTGTTTTTTGTTTTTTGCTTGTTTGTTTGTTTTGTTTTGTTTTCAAGAGAGGGTTTCTTTGTAGAACAGGCTGGCCTTGAACTGAACTCACAGAGATCCACCTGTCTCTGCCTCCTGGGTGCTGGGATTAAAGGTGTGAGACACCACCCCACCAGAGCCAGTCTGTGCCCTGGCTTCTGAAATAAGAATTTCCATCAGCTCCTTCCAAGAACTTTTTCTTATTATCACTTTTACAGGGTTTTCATTATTTGAAGTCTGAAAGCTTCAAATCTCATCTTCAAAGTATATCTAGAAAACTGTTGATGATACAGATAATGTACGGAATAGGAAAACTATAACTTTCCCCTATCTATGTTAAATGCTTTGAAGAACATTCTGGAATCTGTCAGCTAGTGTGAAAAAAAAAGAGGGAAGGATAAAAGTTGGGCAAGATGATGTGTACTCTGCCTGGGCAGTCAGTCAAATGAACTGTGCAATATTCACTATTTGAACATTAAATCCAATGCCTTGAGGGGGCACCTGGGCTGGAAACCTATCAAATTTGTTTAGTCGCATCTTTCAGAACTGTCATTCCCTGGACTTTCAGGAGTCAAGCTGACCATAACTTGCTCTTCACAAGACATTTCTATCTCCCAATCTAGGGAACTGAGGACATTAACATGTTTACTCTCCCAACTGCACTGTTCATCATTCTTTATAACTCACCACCAACACATCTCACATCCACCTCTAACCCTTCTCTTTGTTACTCCCATCTTAGTTTAGGTCCCTATCATGTTACTACAGAAACCTAATCATTAGAATCCTTCCCTAGCTGGTGATTCCTTTAAAATCCTTCCAATCCATCTTCAACAACAACAACAAAACAAAAAATCCTATCTACAACACAATAGATTGTAACTCACATCTGCTTGAAATGTAATATTATCTCAGACTACATCTACATTAATTATATGGCAGGAGAGACCCTCCAAACACCAGAGAAGAGCAAGCTTGGCACATCTGTTTGTTATGCCTCACATGCAAGTCTCCCCACATCATTATCCCCAACCTCTCTTAGACACGCCCACCTGCTACATCCTCCAAATTCATTCATATTCACCTTTAGAAGCAAGGTTCTCTCTCAGACTCTCCACACTTTAAGTAACTATAGGAGCCAATGCTAATATTTTTATTTGATAATCTATCTTTCTAATCTCTGAATAAGCAAATGGTGCTAAAGAGATATGGGGTGAAATAGAGGAAGTAGAATTAGATCTAAGGACCCAAGGGAATTTTGTGTAAGATAACAGTGGAAAAACCGGATTCTAAAATGCTAATGTTAGGATACATGTATTAAGAAATAATTTATGATCCTTACCAACAATGTCTCTCCCAAATTAATTCAAAATAGTCTAATAATCACAGAACTGAAAAGAAATTAAGGGACAATTTCTATAATCTTGGAGCAAGAAGATTTTTCTCAGGAAAACTTTTTCAGTCCAATACTACAGATTGACAGATTTGATTAATTAATTATCTCTTCAATGAAGGGAATGTCCTAAGTTCAAGTGAAAAGACAATAATCTAGTGGGGGAGGGAGCAATGCACATTTGGCACAATGCCTAGTACCTAATTTATTTTGAGTTAATTGGTAGAGGGCTAATCTCTTTAACAAGTCGAGAACCCTTGTAAAGCAAAACAAAACAAACAAAAATCCAAAACCTGCTGCTGTAGAAGGCAAACCAAATGACAAGAAAAGCACACAAATGCCTCTGAACTGCCTGAAGTATGTAACTTCAAAATAAAATTTTAAATAATTGTTCAGATAAATAAGGATTGACCAGTACTGAGTGTTAATAAAGGCCAGGCAAAGTGAGAACTATTAAACCCCACTGATATGAAAGTGAACTGATAAAATTCCTCAAAAACAGTCTAAAAGCACTTAGAATTTTCATCATAATTTATGAAACAGGGGCCCAATAAATTATAGTAGCCCTGTGAACAGCAGACTCAGTCATGTTATTTAATAATAATATCATATACCCATAAATCAGAATAAAGGATGCACATTATGCATTTTTTCAAAATTTGTGTTAAAATGATATAATATTATTTTAAAATAAGTAGGTTTATATGCTCAGAAGAAAAAGAAAACTAAGAAAAAAAGTCCTAGGAGAATATGTAGCAAAATATATTATAATCTCTAAGAGGAGGGAACAGGCATCGTTTCTTCAAACCTCTGGCCTCTTCTGCCTTCTCTCTCTACACTCAAAATTCTAACATTTATAACAAAAATCATTATTAATAGTTGCCAATATTTAAATTAAAAATACGCATAAGACAAAAACCTGCCTGCATATGCATAGATTTAAAGGGAGCACATGTCTCAAAGGGTTACCATTTTAACTTAATTATAGCAGCTCTCCAGGCCCATCCACAGGACTACCTACATTCCTCTCTGAATTAATATTACCAATTTCCGTATCTGAATCATTCTCACGCACAAGACAGTTCACTGCACTTTTGAATGGCTCCAGGGATGCACTTGACTGGGGCAAGGAGGGAAATGGAGACTTGACAGACAGATGCACACATAGGCAGAGAGCTGGAGTGGGTAGTCTGAACTCTTAGAGAAACCTCGGCCTTCAGAAAGCACAGTGTGTTTACTACATAGAGTTGAACAGAGAGGCAGATTATTACACACAGCTGAAAAAGGAAGGCAGGCTTACTGTAGAAGGATAAACAAGGGTTTTACAGGCCACCACTGGATCAAAGAAACAGGGTCAGCTGATCTCCGCAGGAGCAGACTTTGTAAAGAAACTATCTTCAGGCTGTAAACATCTGCCAGGGGGAAGCTATGGTGGACATTTTCTGCACTCAATGTCAACACATCTGGTCCCTGGAGAATGGCTTTGCCATCCCTCTGAGCTTGAAGCCATGGGGTTCTTGATATGGCCACGCTGTGTCAACAGCACACATTTGCTCAGGACTTTCCTCATTTGGGGGGCTTTCTTGGCTCTCCACAAGAGGTGGCCTCTATTCTGATTCCACAGAGCGTGAAAGGAATTGCTTTGTATTCTGTGGCTGATCAGTTTCATAACACAGTAGGTAAGATGGCTCCGAACCGCTCCGAACTCGATCATCTTTAAAAAAAAAAAAAAAAAAAAAAAAACAATGTGAAGGCCTTTTATGCTTAAAAAAAAAATCCATCAAGGTGGCATAAGATGTGCTGCAACCCTGTCCGTGTTTCTTGATGTTTTATGTCTGTGGTTCACACAAAGGAGGGTCGGCATCAGAAGAACAGGAAAAAAAAAAAAACAAAAAACAAAAAACAAACAGCCAATCCATCGGCTCACTAAGCGTCAAATCCACAGACTTGGTTGTGTAATAGAAACTAAGGTCTACCATTTTACAAAAAGGCTTTCTCTAGCCAGGAAGAGTCCAGAAAAGCTGGAACTCGGTGACTGGTCTTTCTGAGGACAAAAGAAGTAAAAGTTATTTATAGCGACCTTTTAATGTTTACCTTAGAGCTGCTAATCAGATGGAAATTGTCACCCCATGGATATGCATAATCAACTTTATTCCCTTTGCTAATTGAGAAATAGAGCTGTTAATGTCAAGAAACATTTGAAAAATGTACCAAGCTTGCTCAATAGAGCAAGTTCTTTTTAAAAGTCACAGTTTCCATATGGTGAAATTTTGGAGATTAGGCTTAGGGGGGAAAAAAAGAGAGGGAGGCGGGAAGCAAAAGAAGACTAATTTGTTATAGACATAGTCTATGCTGGAAAAAGAGAACAAACAAACAAAACCATTTTAATAACCCCAAATTTAGGAAATTTGATCACTTCTTGTATTCAAGATTAACCCCTCATTCCACTTCCTTCATAGCTCCTTGCAGGCTAAGCCTGCATGGCCCACCTGCAGTGGCACCAGCTGAACAGTCACTGGCCAGGTCCCTCGGTCACTGTGGTTCCCACAAGCCAGTCTTTCTGTTGGCAGAAACCTTGGGGAGCCCCATGGTGGGCACAAGCAAGGTAGGGTCCCCTCTATGGGTTCTTAACTCTGTAACAAAGCAGTTTGAAATGGACTCCGAAGGAACTCCACAGACATTTCTGGAAAAACAACAGGGCAGGAAACTGCACACCCCCTGAGAGGAAGCCCTGCACTTTGTAGGCACAGGTAAGCTCGAGGATCTTAAGAAAGAGTCAGAAAGCCCAATGTGTTAGGGAAAGCGTGTTCATAAAAACAACAGAAAGCCAGGAGGCAGTGGTGCATGCTTCTAATCCCAGCACTTGGGGGTCAGAGGCAGGTGGATCTCTGTGAATTTGGGCCAGCCTGTTCTACAAAATGAGTTTCATGACAGCTAGGACAGTTACATTATCTTGGGGGGGGGCATGGAAGAAGGAGAAAGAAAGACAGAAAAGCAATAGAAAGAAAAAAGAAAGAAAGAAAAAGTTATAGTTTTAAGGTGTAGCATTCAGAAAGGTAGGGAGGCTCTGCAGGTCCACATGATGGAAGGCCTTCAAGACATGTGCCAAGGGCAACCTTCCTAGGGAGGAGAAGTACATTGCCTCATTAAAGGGATAATTATTCCTCCCATCTTCTTAGCATAGCAGCTTTCCTGAGGGTTGAGCTCTTGGTCAGGTGATTGACAGGCCCAGATGGATTAAACGTTAAGTGAGAAGACAACAGTATGCAATGCTCTAACCTTTGGAGCAGATTGGAATGTCATGTCTACACCCAGGGGCAGAAATAGATTCCATTAGGGAGGGGCCTGTCATCAGTGATCTTTAAGGATTTTTTTTCCAACAGCCTGCACTTGAAAATGGGTACCCTAAGACTGGGAAGGAGTTGGGTTGAAATGGGGGAATCGATATGCCCCATCTCCACTATGGCAATCCAGAATCCCTTCCCAAAGCCATTCATCAAAAGGGATTAGTGTCTGGGTACTCTCATATGCAGAATTCTAAGTAGGAGTGTTCATTTGTGAGATGTAACAAGGAAATGGGAACCAGAACTTTTGGAGGGGGTGAAAACGACTGCTCTCTGGGCTCCTGGTCTAAACTGTCTAACCAGTTTCTATCCCCTGTCCTTTGATGAACTCTTACTTGATCTTTTGATTTTCCTTTAAAGCTGACCGCCAGAGGGTCAATGAGCCACAAAATGGGGATAACAAATTCCCTTTATGATATTTCCAGATGGCCATTGTCTTTATAAAACCAGACACTAGCATGGGAATGATTTTTAATTTATAGTTAATTTTAGGGAAGAGGGAGTTGAAACAGAGGCACTGCAAGACTACTCTGCCTGCTCTTATTCCAAGACATGACCCATTTGTATTTTTCCTCAATATATCAACTGTTTCGGGATATTTGATCACAATATTGCATTGTTTGCTGGAAAAAAACCTGTTTCTAGCTGTAGCATGGCCCAGGCTTAGCCCTAGCACACGCTTTAATCCAAGACCTTTCTACTTACCGTTAACAGGATAAAATAAAAACAACATTCCATAGGTCAAGATTTGGGACAAGCAACCAGTTGACAGGAAGTAACTATAGAGTGAGGGAAAGTCAGGAGGTCGGAGAGAAACGCACAGGAAGTAGTAGGGAGGGACATTTGAGTTTGGGGGTCCTTTTGGTTTGAGATGGAAAAGAAGATTCTTTTTCTGGGACATCAATGGAAGAAGGAAGGTCAGTTGGATGCTGTCTCTGCTTTTCTGAGCTAGCAGGTTTTCACCCCAGTATCTGGTGCCTGAGTCTTTGTCGGTAAATCAAATGATAGAGACTTAGTTAAAAACAACAATCAACTCAAAGGCAATCAGAAGTCTATTCTAGAATCAAGTATAAGTGACCATGCCAAGGAACACATATTTAGACTAACCTTAATTCCATACTCTGCCAAATGAACAATTTCATGAAGTTTTTTATAATAACAGAAAAGGCAAAATGCCATAAATCAACAAACTTCTCAAATACATTGGTTGGTATATAGGAAGATGGGTCATAGCAAAGAGGGTAAATCTTTGCTCTATGGCTCAGGTAACATTTCTAGTCTTGGGGATGATGGAAGCTATGGAAGTTTGCATTCATATATGTCATATACCTACCAGCTACAAGCAAGGGTGTTAGGCTACATACAGAAAAGGGAACAATAAATGGTCATATAAGGGGGTTAAAGATAGCCCGGGAAAACTAATAATTAGTCTCTGGACCTGCAATGTTCCAACTTCTCCAGAGTCATTGAAGTTCTAATCAGTAAGTCAGCCTTTGTAGATGAAGCTTCCTTCGCAAATCTCGTTTGAAGAAATCCAGGATTTCTCCCTCATCTTTGAAACAATCATCAATGTTAATAAATATTCTATCCCTTAAATCAGGCTCATTAAAATCTTCTTTGTTGAATTTTTGACTTTTTAACATGTTGTAGGTAAGAAATGAAATCTGCCCTTAAGCACAGGCATGACCAGCAAGCATTCTATTTGTAGAGAACAGAAAACACATGTAGCAGAGAGAGTGAAATGAAAATACTAATGAGTAAAAATCTACAAGGCACTAGAAGAAAATAATGGGGCTTTGTCTTGAACAAGTTCAGACTTCAAACTCATACTATTCTAAGGCACTTGTCAAAAAAAACCCTAAAGGAAATAATAGTTTATTTCATAGCCAAATATGAGTATGACCCAGGAACAAAGATTAGTTACATCAAATACAATGTTCCAACATGGCAAGTTTCATGACACTTTATGGTTAAAGAACAAAGGAAAGCTATTAATCAAGGTCCTTTTCAAATATATTGGCTGCACATTGGGCAGGAGGATTACAGTAGGGTATAGATGCTGATGATATTCTTAGCCTTTGGGCTGGTGGAAGCTGGTGTTCAGTTAGTACATTTCAGAAGGATCTGTCTAATAGTTACAAGTAATGTGGAAAGGCCCAGTCCATTGTGGGCCATTGTGGGTAGCTGGGTACTATAAGAAAGCAGACTGAGTTCGCTATGGGGAGCCAGGAGTAAGAAGCACTACTCCACAGCCTGTGGATCAGCTCCTACCTCCAGTTCTGTCCTCTTAGAGTTCCTGTCTTGACTTTTCTAACTGATGGACTATGATATAGAACTGTCAGATGAAAAAAAAAATCCTTTCCTCCTCAAATTGATTTTGGCCATGGACTTTTTCAGAGCAACAGAAACCTAACTAAAACACCATTTAATTCCATAAAAGTTTCATCATCTTAAAAGGAAATTTCATTAGCATTTATTGCCTATGCCAGCTCTACAACTCGCAAGAGCCAAACGACTTTTCACAGATTTCTATATTCTAGACATTCCCCATAAATGAAATCATATAACACACTGTCATTTGTTGCTGGCTTTAGCTGTAACCCACTGTCTGTAGAATTCGTTCATAGTGTGATACCTAAGCACTTTTAATGTTCAAATAAAATTCCACTGGATGGATGCATCACAGTTTGTTCATTCCTTCATCGGGTAATGAATATTTGGATATTCCCACTATCTTTCTGTTATGGAACAGTGAACACTGCTGTTGCCATCTGTGTGAGTTATGTGTGTGGACATGTATTTTCAGCTCTCTTTGGAGCACACCTGGAGGAGCACCTGCTGAGTAAATGTCAAACTGTTTTCTAAAGTGGTGGCACCATTTTCTTTGCAATTTGACCTCGCTCCATTTCTCCCCCCTATGCATTCTGGTTGAAAAGTTTGGTTGAGGGAAAAGTAAATGCTTATAAAAAAATATTCTATACAGAATGGGAAATTTTGGCACTGTGTTTACGTGAGTTGAAGAAGCACAGTATTATTGTAATGCTTAGACCAGGGCTACCCACACCCAGAAAGCAGTAATGTTGGCATTCAAGAAATGATTCGGGACCATCTGAGTTTGGTTCCCTATGTCAATAAAGGAAAAAGGGGTGGATGGGGGCTCTAATATCTGTATCCCAAGTTCTTTCACTATAACAAAGACAATTTAACAGACATAAAAATAATTCTGGAATACATTGTGGGGTTTGCTTTGTTCTTTCAAAAAGCATATTTACGGCCAGACACATCATAGGGAAATTATTTGAGGGAGCAGAAAACAGTTTTATTGGCCCTTAAGGAATAACAAAGTTGTAGAGGGAAAATTAAGGAGGAATTACATCCCACCTAGGGAACAATTTAAATAAAAAGAAACTAAATAAAGAAGAATAAAGACTTTTTAAAAGCTATCAAAGAGTCTGTGATGAATTAACCCTTTGCCAATGGCTGAATATAAAAAGTGAGGAAGTTGACAGAATGAACTGTGATTCTAGGTTTTAGATGTAGAAGATGAGGAAGATGGTTATGCCATTAACAACATTACGGTAAAGTCTACACAACAAGTTGATAAGAGAGAGTGGTCTACTTTAGACATATAATACGCTTAAGATATCAGGGCAGGAGACTTGCAATTGGGGCCAACAAGAAAAAATGGAGCTAAAGAGACATATTTCCCAAAGAAGGCTACTGTTGACACCTTCAGAGTGATGAAGAAGGAGAAGAAAACCAGCCCCTGTTATAAGACCGATGCCAGAAGGACATTCTGGCCACTGAGGCTGCAAAGGAAACACGATCTGGACATAGGAAAAATGATCCAACATTGGGGCAAGCCCAGACTGGCAGGTGATTGTCCAGCTACAATGGTCTACGGGACATCATAAACTTAGGCTTAACCAGCCTACCTGGTACTGATAAGTAAGAGCTTTAATTTTGCCTGTGACACATAGCAGAAAGAATTTCCAATGAGAAAGATTAACCATCTCAGAGCAGGATACCTGCTACTACCTCAGAAGCTGAGCGGCACCCACCCAGCTGAGGGGGGGGGCTAGTTGGTGCAAAGGAATGAGGTTCCACAAAGGATCTAACTCACAAGATTAAGAGATTGATGGGCTCCAAGGAACAATCAGAACCCAACCCCTCCTGCACCTGGCCTAGGGAGGCATGACTGTTGTGGCCTCTCATATTCTGTAGTAGACAGAGCACCCATGGTTGTTCATGTCCTCTTGGGAAAGGCTCAGGGTGAAAGGAACTGAGCCTGTGGAATGGAGGAGGGCAAAGATGGATGCCCAAAGAACACCCACATGAGGTAGGGTAAAGACGAAGAGGGTAAAAGAAACAAGAAAGAGGAAATCTATCCAAATAGCACTGAGTTGGGAGGAGTACCTGGAGCACAAAAGAAGTAGAGGATGAGAAAAAAATGAGAGGAACCAAAAGACAATCCCTCACCCCCTCGCTGGTTCACTGACACTTTCACTTAACTGTATCTGATGATGTGTAGTCACAAGGAAAGCTTTGCTTGTTAGTCTGCAGTTCTCTTATTTTTGTAGCCTTATGAATGACGCATTCTTCATAAATACAATCAGAAAGTAAGTTAACCTAGGTCTAAAAAGTTGTATTAATAACAAAGAGAACACTAATTATATGAAATTGGAAAGAGATTTCCAAAGACTACAATTCTTAGAGTAATCAGAAAAATATTTTTAAAAAATCACAACAAAATAAAAACATGAGACTTGATGATTATGAAACAATGTGAGCTCAAATGCAAACAATTTAAATTATTTAAAGGAATCTTTTGGAGGGGGCCTGAAATAGCCAGGGTGCTTGTAGCTCTGACTGGCCTTGAACTCACTGTATTGCAAACATTTACAATCATCTTGCCTCCACTTAAAGGATTCTGCAACTACAGATGTGTACAAATCACGCAGGACTCTTAGAAGGCATCTGTCAAAAGACCAAAATTCTAAAGTTTAGTAGGAATAAAACACCACAAATATGAATAGTTTTTTATTGCCTCATATTTTATTGAGGGGGAAGTAAAAGCAAAAACCATCTTAACACCATGATCAAAGATAGAATGCTTCCATCAACACTACACTTTTCATGAAATCTGGAATGGGCTAAAAACTGTGAGCACACATGTCTAGTCTGAACTCACTTCATCAGAGATATATTTGTTCCAAACACCATGTCTCTTAACAGTCCTGCTTTGGGAGAAGATGAGTCATGGATGCTGAGAGGCTCTTCCCATAGTTGCAACCTTAGGTAAAGTGCACAGCTTCCGGTCACACACTTGTGCAGAGCCTATGAGGAGAACAACCACACAGATGAAACAGCAAGAATTGATTCGGTCCTTTGAGGCCTGGCATCCATCATTTCAGAAAAAGGAGCAAAGAACACAGCCAGGGTGCTGGCTGCCATGGGATGTGAACAGCAGCCAAAAAACAGCTCCTCCTGAAGCCTGTAGGGACAAACACCACAAACCTTTCAAGACTGGAAAATCCCAGCAGGGGCCCAGTTAAGATAGTACAGCCAGTAAAGTCACTTAGCACAAAACCTGACTCCCTGAGTTTGATCCAAAATACCGGTATGACTAAAGGAGAGACCCAACTCCCACCAGTTGTCCTGTGACCTCAACCTAAGCACCATGGCAAACACATATACACCTACAACAAATAAATAGATGTACTTCTTTTTACTTCCAGTAAGCAGGCTTGGGAGATGACTCAGTGAATAAAATACTTGTCATGCAAGCACAAAGACATGAGTTCAATCCCCAGAATCCATGTAAAAAGCTAAGTACCTCATTCTTATAGACCCAGCACCTGGAAGATGGATATAAGCAGATCTCTAGGGCTCACTCACCAATCCCTTGAGGCTAGTTAGTAAACTCCATGTCACAGTGAGAGGCCTTGGTTGAAAGACAGACAGACAGACAGACAGACAGACAGACAGACAGACAGACAGACAAAAAGGTGAATGTCCCCCGAAGAGTGACACCCAATGTTTGCCCTCCGGCCTACTTATGCAGTGTATAGTGTGTACCACAACCCCTCTGACATACACACAAATTCCAGGAAGTAGTCATCTATAGAGTCACACAGGCTTCTACATAAAAAGTTGTGGGAATCTGGGTGGCCCCTACGGGAATATTGGAGTTTCATTATAGGAATAAGTTGAGAGAGAAAAAACTATTCCCCTATAGAATGATCCACAAGCCACAAAGATTCCTTTCTGTGCCCCTGGCAATCTCTAATTCAGTTCACATATTCTGAACTGAAGTATGGACCATACAGGGGGCATCCCTCTCACACTCCCACAATCTGCACAGGGAGCAGAGAGCAGGTTTTTCACAGGATGGGGAAAATGTCCCCACACAACAGTAATGGCTGGAGAAGGGCTCCAGAGGATTCTTGAAATTATTCCTTTCTGAATACTAAAGAAATTTCTCAGGCCTTTTGAATGCACTGAAAACTAGTTTTGAGAGATAAGATATTAAACCATTTCCAAAGGGAACCCGAACACTGGAGATTATTTACTTTGCTGTAATTACTCCGCACACAGGGAGATTAGCTTTCAAATGCTACTGGGTTTGCATATAGAGATTTCAGGAGCGAAGAAAGCAGTTCAGATCTTGACTATTTAGGCTTTGAAGTCTACAATGCTGCTAAGGAATGAACACAGACAGGTGTATGCCTGTAGAAAGAGTACCAATGGCATCAATCGTTTGCAAGTCTGAACTCCCTTTCCCCAATTTGTTTACAGAAAGGATTTAGGTTTTTATTAGAGCCATTCCTAAATGAGAATGTGTTTATACACTCACAAATGGAGTTTAATTTCTTAAGTGTCAGGTTTTAAGGAAGACAGCAAGGCATTTCACAAGCCCATCTAATTAACAGAAGAAGAACTAACAGGTTTTGGATTGCAGGAACAATCTTCTAGAAGAGACCAGAGGAACTGTGGAGACTTGACATTGAATGGACAATCTAGACGGCTTTCAAGATGATTTGTATCATGACTTAATCACAGACAGAATTTATCCTAGAAAAAGTCCTTCACATGAGGCCTTCCAAGTTTCAGCTCATCCCCTGGATTATTCACCCATACTTGAGATCAAGTGGCAATGTCTGTATATGTTTTTAAATACTTTATTTCAGATAATTATCAATTCAAGAGAAGCTGCAAAAATAGTATAGACATCTGTGCACTCTTTGTCCAGTTCCCTCCATAATAGCATCTCACATAGGTCCCAAGTCCTGGAAAATATATCAGTATACTATTCATACACAGGTTTAGATCTTATTCAGATTTTATCAGTGTTAGCATAGTGTGTGTATACACAGACACAAGTAATTTTACCCGGTGAATGAATTCACATACCACCACTATAATCCACTGAATTCTTCAGTCCTCACCAAAAACTCCCCATACATTACTTATCCCATCTATCATTGATCACCATTCATCTGTTCTAGAGCTTTGTAATTCTATTATTGCAAAAAATAAGTAGAATCATTCATTATGAAACTTACCGAAACTCAATCTTTTCACTCAGCCTACCTATCTAAGTTGTGGTGTATGGGTTTGGGTGTGTAAAGTGAAATGGAATTCGGGAATCAAGTCAGGTTTGTTAACAGGTGCAATCAATACAGTACACTCACGATATAGTATAGAGATTACTCCAATAACTGTCCTTTCCTGGAGAATCTAGACTTGTACCTGATATGTCTTTTGCTAAAATTTGGGAGGATCATAACTGTAACTATGTAGTCTCCAAGATCATCCCACAGCAAGTGTGTTTGAACAGATGGATACATAGAGACAAACATATAGATGAGAGATGGGTAGGCAGATATAGATACAGGCACCACTCATTCATTTTTCTTCTTACTATTGATATTGATATCAAAATATTGCTATCATATTGATCACCATAACACAAACATATGTAAAAGTCTTAAAGGATTGATAATACCCATTGTAAATTCCAAACCAATTAAGAGGACAAACAGAGCCAAGCACCAGGGAATGGAGTATGAGTGCTTTATCATAACAACTCCTGAGAGGAGAGCTTGTTATATGCTGCTAAAATAGCTGGTAAATGTTCTCCCTTAGGTTCAACACTACTCCCTGGCATAGGCAGGAAACTACTTGGAGACTTGAAGGTCTAGAATGTGATCTCACGTAATGCTTTGGTTTGTATGTACCACCACTCCGGCCAACTTCATATGCTGAAATAGTATTAAATAGAGATTAGTAAAGCTCCTTCACCTCTTCTACATATGAGAACAAAGAGAAGGTACCATCTATGAGAAGCACTCCCTCAACAGATATTAAAGGTGCTGCTCTCAATAATAGAAGACCTACTAGTCTCATAACTGTGAGCAACAAATTTCTGCTGCCATGGATTACCCAGGCCAAGGTATTTTGCTATAACAAAAGATAAACAAAGACCTTGAGGAGGGATGAGTGGTAAGGCAAAGAGAAGTATGTGGTGTTCTTCCCACATAACTGTTTTTCTTGGGAATGGTGTATAGGACCCCTCCCATACAAAGGCACAAACGGAATAACCTCTTCATCCAATCATCCAGCCTTTTCTCATTTGTCCTGTACTTTGTCATTGCCTGACCTATTCAATGCTAAGTAAGCAGGAGTATGGCCAACACCTTGAGTGAACATTATTTCTGAGAGGCCATAAACAAAAGCAACTCCAGAACTATGCTTAGCCATTGCTTTAGGACTTTTGGAGAATATTACATTATCTATCTTCCTCGCCATTGCCATAAGTTCCATAATGGAGCTATTACTGGGTTTATAGGAAAATCTAAGCAATTTTTCCAGATAGATTTGTACTGAAAAGATGGCCAATATTAAGAAAAAATACATAACAAAAAGATGATATACTCAATTAGGAGAACGTGTGATGGGAGATGTCATTCTGTAAATATGTTTCTCATACTGATTAATTAATAAAGCACTGTGGCCAATAGGAAAGCAAGATAGGTGGGGCTAGGAGACTAGGAGGAGGAAAGAGGAAGTAGTTAGGAGGAGTCAGAATGGAGAGCCTAGAGGAAGCAAGATGCCGGGCCACCACTCTCCGGTAAGATGAGCCACGTGGAAATACTTGAAATAATAGAAATGGGTTAATAATTAAGACAGAGCTAGCCCATAAACAATAATGGTAACTGGCCAACAGGATTGTATCAAATACAGAGTCTCTGAGTGTTATTTGGGGCCAGTGGCGCCAGACCTGCAGCAGACAGGCTGGCGGAAAACAACATGCTACAAACGTGTTTTAAATTCTAAATTATTACTTAGACTTATTTTCACCTAATGTTAATTAAAAATAAAAACACTGTAAAACAACAGCAACAACAACCAAACAACCAAACCCAAACACTGTCTACTACTTTCCTATCAGACTTCCTTTAGAGTGATTTCTTTACTAGGTTCACACTTTTTTAACAGCCAGCCTGAGTCTAGTGGAGTATATTTTTAAAACAAACATTATCCAATACTTAACAAAACAGTAAACTAAAATAAGCTCCCTAGCCAATGCTCAAGCTTCTAAAAACTGTCTTTTGAACAAAGAATGAAAACTCTAAAATGCCCACCTGGTATGGATGACTGAGACATGGAAGACTAGGTGGTTACTCTTGATAAGGAAGATTGCCGATAATAACTGAATGAAGTTATTAATGGAGACATGTTAAAAGATAAGACTATCTTAAACAAGGGAGGAGCATATATAGTATTAAATGAAGTGAACAAATGCTTTATAAGAAAAATTAAATCTTGTGAATTCAAAGTAAATTAGAAAAGAGAAACAAGAAAAACAAAGAACAAAAATCCAGCAGTAAATAGAAAGTAATCCTAAGATAACATCATCTAGATGAGAGCAGAAGGGGCAAACAGACACCAAATCAAAGAGCTACACACTTAAAGAAAAACTTCAATAGTTACATTAACTATACTTAGGAGCCACCACAACTTTAAGATGGAGATTATTATACTGTATAATAAAGCATCCAACTATGTTTACTGAAAAATAAACTTTTGGTGGCTCAAGATACAAAGAAGGTTTTATACATACATATATACATACATACAAGCATACATATACATGATATTATACATTATATATAATATACACATTCATTCACACATAAGAAGGCCAGTAAATAAAACCAAGCTAGATATACACCATCAGATGAATGGGTAAAAAAACATGGCACAAAATCACAATGAAACTTCCTGAAGCCATAAAGAAAAATGAAGTGAAGACGTGTGCATGAAAATGATGCAACTGAAAATCAACTGTTACACAAAATAAGAATTACCGAGAAAGACAAACAGTAGTACTGTTTTCCCTTATATACAGCAGCTACAACTAAAATTACATGTGTATATTTCTACATGTTTATGTGTTTGTGTGTATTTATGTATATTTATATGTGTGTTTATATATGTATTTATGTGTTTCTATGTCTATGTGTAATTATGTGTGTTTATGTATGTGTGTGTGTGTGTGTGTGTGTGTGTATGTGTGTGTGTGTGTGTGTGTTAGACATGGAACTAGAAAGGAGATAACAAGAACATGGGAAGAAATCTTAAGAGAGGTGGGAAACAGAGCAAGGGAATATATACAATAGGAAGATAGAAGAAGGGGGCAGAAAGGTAAACAGTTGGAGGCGGAAGACCACTGGAGAGGGGAGCAGGGGAGGGGAATGAGGATAATTCATGACACAAGAATGAAGATGCCATGATGAAACCCATTACTTTATATTCTAACCCCAAAATTTTAAAGATTAAAACAAGCATTAATTAATTTGTTAAAGTGAAAACTAATGTGGCCAGATAAATACTTTAAAAAGGATGACTTCAAGAAATGAGCAATTCTAGAAAGAATGTTACTTTACAATGATAGTCATTATTGAAGTTAAAAGACCATTTCCTTAACACAGCATACCAATTCAAAATATGTTTTCCCAAGAGTTTTAATTTACATTAAAAACTGACAAGAGTAAGATTTTAAACATTTTTTCTTGAGAAGTAACAAAACAATATGGACACAGATAATCATAACAATATTAATCTTTTTAATTTTTAAAAAATTAATTTTTATTTAAATTTAAAAATCTTTACATACCAATTCCAGTTCCCTCCACCGTCTCCCTACCCCACTCCTCAAGGAGGGTGAGGCCTCCCATGGGAGATCATCAAAGTCTGTCATATCATTTGGGGCAGGACCTAGGCCCTCTCCTCGTGTATCTAGGCTGAGACAGTATCCCTCCATAGGGAATAGGTTCCCAAAGGCCATTTGTGCACTAGGGATAAAAATACTGGTGCCA
Source organism: Cricetiscus sungorus (assembly GCA_030556225.1). NCBI lineage: Eukaryota > Metazoa > Chordata > Mammalia > Rodentia > Cricetidae > Cricetiscus > Cricetiscus sungorus. Next base: position 22,471,624 of record JANBXA010000741.1, on the reverse strand, counting down.
CTGCCAGAGGCCCCACAGACTGCCCAAGCCCCCCAACTGACATCAGGGGACCTGGTTTGGTCTTATGCAGGTTCCCAAGCTGTCAGTTTGGAGTCCATGAGCTTCCACTTGCTCAGGTCAGCAGTTTCTGTGGGTTTCCCCAGCATGGTCTTGACCCCTTTGCTCATCACTCCTCCCTCTCTGCAACTGGATTCCAGGAGTTCGGTTCAGTGCTGAACTGTGAATCTCTGCTTCTGGATGAAGGCTCCAGGATGGCATCAATCTCATTATAGGGGAAGGATATTTAAGGATACTTGGCAACAAAGCCAACTTCAACACACACACACACACACACACACACACACACACACACACACACACACACAATTGTAATAACCACCTGTATCTTATGGGATTGCCATGGTTTAAAGTTAGATTTCAACAACTGCAGAAAGTCTACAAACTCATGGAAACTGAACAATGCTCAATTGCATTGTTCAAAAGAAGAATTGAAGAAAGAAATTAAAGACTTCCTAGAATTCAATGAAAATGAAGGCACAACATACCCAAACTTGTGGGACACTTTGAAAGCAGTGCTAAGAGGAAAGTTCACAGCACTAAGTGCCCACATAAAGAAACTGGAGAATAGTCACACTAGAGAATTAACAGTTCCTGAGAGCTCTAGAACAAAAAGAAGCAAACTCACCCAGGAGGATGAGATGCCAGCAAATCATCAAATTGAGGGCTGGTCAATATTACTCTTACGTAGCTTGACAGGGGTTAGTAGTCTTGGAGGTCACTGAAGGTGGACATTCCTCTAATTGTCAGCTTTGGACCATTTCCTTAGTAACACCAGGAAGGAAACCATCAGAACAGTCCCTCCTTAGGATTTCAAGTTCATAACATAAGAAAAGGTGGAGCTAGCTGGACTTTGTTGATCCCCATTAAGAGAAATCTGCTTCCTCCTGGTCAAAGGAATGTTATCTGTATTCTTTTGGCTCTGTGTAGAAACATGGCAGTCTGATCTATCCCAAAATTATGGCTAGCATTAAACACCGTTGTCTCCTCTTTCTCTCAAGAATGAATCCAACTGGGATTGCAAATCATTCTCCCTTGAGATCACTCCACAGGAAGGAAAGATGATTTGCCTGAAGTAAGGTTGAGGAGATGGGAAGAATAATCATCCCTCATAAGATTTTACTTACACTTTGCAGAAAGGGCCCCCTTCATGCAGTGGTTTACAGAGTTCCAGTGGGCAGCACAGCTCTGAGACGCTTTTTCCTCCCTGAGTCAAAAGGCACAACTTTTTCTTTCTTTCCTTTTTTGTTTCTTTTTTAGATATTGGACCTTGACACTTAAGGCCCTTCTCACTGTTTCTCTAGAGACACACGCAACCATAAACACACCCCTTTGTACAGCTGCTTGCCAACCTCCACTGAAAACTATACCTGTTTTCTTGAACCCAAACTAAAAAAAATGCATAAATAATTTAAATAAATCAGGAACAGTTTAAAAATGTCATCCAATATGCCAAATATTGAGAAACTGAGCATCATCTTTCTAAATCACCTGTACATTCAAAAAGAAAGCATATGCTAAAGTTAAAAACAGAACTGAATACTACTAATACATTAAAGTTGTCAAGCTATGATGTCCTGAAGAGGAAGAGGATTATAAATGTGTACTCAAATATTTTCTACTTAAAATGTTTATGAAGACACAACTCTCATAGTCAGCTAGCATCTGTAGTAAAGTCACTTCTATGTCTACATATCCCGAATTAATAACAATATATCTGAAATAATACTACTTTACAGATTACTCAGAGCTAGACATTTTGCCATCACAGATGGATTAAGACCAAAATAGCTCCATACAAGTAGGGTGTAACTGTGACAAGGAAGACATGTGGAAACAGCTTTGGAAGCTGACCCCAGGCAGAGGCTGGGATAGTTTTGAAGTGAAGAAACCCAGGATTTCTGTGAGTCAGGGATGGAGCTGGTGGGATGGGTCAGAAGACAAGAATTTCCAGGGGAAGCCCTTGGTCACCCTGGTACTTCCCCAAGTGATGGTGGGAATCTGACAGAAATAGGAACGGATCACTCCTATGAAAGCTCAGAAGGAATGAAGGCTAAGTATTAGGAAATGGAGGAGGAGCCATCCTTGCTACAGAGCAGCAAAAGTCTTGGCTGATTTATATCTCTGTCCTAAAACTTCTGGGAAGGCAGAATTTAAAGCTGTCAACTAGGGGAGCTGGCAAAAGAAATTTCTAAGTGATCGAGATAGGCGCTGTGTTATATCTCTTAATTACTTATAGTGACATTTTAGAAGATAGAAATAACTTAAAGATGGTCTTAACAAAAATGGAAGGAGAAGATAAAAGTTTGAAAATTCTCAGCCAGGCCATGTAAGCAAAAAGGCCCAATGTTAGGGAAGAAAAACCATGTGTATATCAAAGCAACCATAGGTAAATAGGTTAACACTGACAGATGAAACCACACCCAATTCATCAGGACAATAGAAGAAGCACTGGCAAACATTTTGGAGTTCACTATGAGGGGCCGCCATACCTACCCTAAGTCTGGGAAGCTATGGCTTTGAGAGCAGGACAGTCTCAAAGGAGGGGTGCAGGGAATGTATGGGGTTTTAGGGCTCTTTGCTCAGGGCTGTCACATTCTGGCATTGTACTCCATGTATGTCCCAACTGTGGCTCCACTGGGCCATGTGGAATCTTGGCAGCTGTTCCAAAGAGCGTTAACTAGTAGGCCTTGGCAGAATCCTTGAGGTGCTAATTTGTCAGCATACATCATGCAAAAGCTACCCATAAACCCCCAAAATGGAGCCTCCAGTGTGCAATGGCACCCTTGAAAAACTGGTGACAATGAATTTCAATGTGAAAACTGAAGGCTGGTTTACACTTAACAGCTACCTGGGACTCAGGGGACCAATCCTTACCCTAGTGTATCTGGAAGGCAGGAAAAAAACTCCAAGATGAATATCAAGGTTTAAGACTTACATTAGACCTGCATCTCTTCCCTCTTCTTTTCTATCCTTTTGTCAGAAGGCAAAATCTGATATAAGCCCATTCTTCCACTGCATTTCAGAAGCATGTAACTTTATTCATTTCATATATATATATATGTATGTATGTATATATACACACAAACTTGGGAGTCAGGGCCTCTAGGGTGATGTTTAGGTGTTAAGATCAATGCTGGATAAAGGTTTCCACAAAGGCTCCTAAAACACACCACACACCACACACACACACACACACACACACACACACACACACACACACACACACACACACACACACGAGCACCCACTCTTGCAAGCTTCATTTTCTGAGACTTTGTCTTGCTCTCTATTTGTCCCTCTGTTTACCTCAGAGCTGAGTGGCTAATGTGGTGTCTGGCTTCTTCCTGTCCTAGAGATCACAATGCCAAGGCTACCGGGCTGAGAGAAACAAAGCTACCAGGTAAAAAGAGGGGATATCATAAATGTACCAACTCATAAGGTACTCACAGTCAAGCCTAGTGAGTAATGCCCCACACTGACACAGAAATACAAAGAAGAAACCACCAGGGTCTAATGTAGCTTGTTAAATAAATGAATGTTCACCTGCCATGTAAACAAAGCAAGCAGCACCCTGTGGAACAAGCCAAAATACCAAATCCCTTACTTCCTTTAACCACGGAGTTTGCCACCCAATAGACTATACTCCTTCCCAATTTAAAGTCTATCCAGTCGAATAAGCTAACTGTGGTCTCCTCTCTCCGGCTGACAGAGAACATGTCAGGACTCTCATCCTGCTCTGAGACCTGAAGGAAACATTCCCAAGCTCATGTATAAAGAAAAGAATATGTGGCATGTATGTCTAATGCCTTCTCAAGGCAACACACTTGAAAACAGAAATCAAGATTTATCTCTCTAACTGTAATCATTCTAAAAGCAAGACAGAGAATTAATAGTGTTTCATTTTGGGGGAAAAGTGTCTAAAGTTAATATAAATTACTTAAGCTATTATTGAAAAATCACATGTATAAATCTGATGTTTCTCTCAGGATTGTGTTTGCAGATTTATAGACCCTATGCAATATAAATGAGAACGAGGAAGCAACGATCTTATTAAATATTCTCATGCTGCACATAGTAAATTATCTATATCCACACCATATTCTCTTTGCTCAGGTCACTCTGGACAGCAGCTGCTCTCTCAACCTACCAGGGGTGTAGAACACGATTTCCCTCACCTCCAAATTCTCCCAGGTGTTCAAGCCTTTTGCTATGGCTCAGCTCCATCTGCCTGGGACAGCTTGGGTATCACTACTAAAACGCTTCAGAGGAACATTTTGGATTCTGCATTCTTTCAGATGTTGTAACATTTGCATTCACATAATGAGACATCTTGGGATAAAACCAAGTCTAAACATGAAATTCATTTATGTATCACATATGCATACCTGAAATGTTGTATAATATTTTTAGTGTGCATGTATTTTGACTATAGGCTGCCCCATGAAGTGAGGTATAGAATGTTTCCACTTGTGGTCTCATGATAGCACTGATGAGAACGTTTTCTATTTCAGGACATTTCAAATGTCTAATTTCTGAGTTAGGGATGCTCAAACTGAAATAGCCTTTGCTGGTTTCCCACTAGGCACAGCTGCCCAATAGATGTGACTTATGCAGCCACACAGAGCTCCGCCCTCCAAGGGTCCACTCTTGGTTATGCTCTGCTATCATCCTTTTGATTGTGTACTGCATGAGGACTGTCAGGACACGGGAACATGTGGTCATCAGAGAAGTTCACGTGTCCACTGTTCCTTTCCACCTCATTTGCATGTGGCTTTCTCAGTGTCCCATGAAAATAGAATTCCCAAACATGTGGGAGATGAGTGAGACACAAAGCCAAGTGCATTTCTGAGTCAGCAGTGAGTAAGACACTGACAGCTCCGAGAGGATGCCTTCCCACTTGATCTTCACACAGAAAATAAAAAAGACAACTACATTCTAAATAGCAGCAGCTAACTTCCTACCCCAAATATCAGGATGCAGGAAGAAAGGTGGGACTACTCACAATTCACTTTCCTTTTTTATCTATGTAGAAAGTAGCAGGTAGAGTATGGACATACCGTGAAGTGAAATAAAAACAACTGGTTATTTGGGGTAACAGCTTCACTACATAACTTTAGGGATTTCAAATACAAGTTTAGAGCCCCTGTATGTACAGTTAAAACACAAGCATTGCATAATACAAAGACAGGTTAATTTTAGAGCCATTACTTAATATTTAAAATATTCTCTGCATTGAATTGTACTGAACAATCACTTTTTAAAAATTACCATAACTAAAGAGCCTGCAGAAATAATGGCACTGTCTCCTGCATTTTGAACGAAGGGCTTCACACTTTCACCCTGCACTGGATCCAGCTAATGAGGTAGTGAGTCTGCCACCATGACGGGCGTGTTCAGAACACAGGGCCTCTGTTTCAAGAACAGATCTATACAATTGCAGCACACGATACCATTTGTGCTTGTTCAATTTTCATTAAGTGTTTACTACATATGAGGAAGATGCAATAAATACCAAAAGATCTTAGAAGCCAAGAAAACTAGTGTTCCCCTTTCTGCTCTGTGGACATACCATAGCTACAGAGCTGCATTCTGAAGGGGGCATAGACAAGGACCCATCACAGGGCACTGGGTCAAACTGGGTCAACTATTTTGTTATCTATGTCATCAAACTGAAGGGAATGAACCCTAGTGAGTCTCAATTTTCACTTTTGGGAAACAGGGATAATAAAGTATTTCAAAAGAAGACAGAAGTAGAAAGCTGTTTGGAAATATGCTTGCTGTACATAAGTGTTTGTGTTTCAAAACCTACCCGCTCTCTACAGAGGATTAGCGGGATGGTGGGTGACCTCACAATAAGACCTGGGGAAGCCAAGAAAACGTAGGAGGAACACAGACAACAAGGTCTAGTGGTTGGGTGTCGGACAAAGGGCAGAAACAAGTTTAAGGATGAGTGTAGGGCAAGCTGTGGAGATAGTTCAGACAGGAAAGTACTTGCTATACAAGCATGAGGACTCAGCACATACATTAAAGTTTAGGCATAGTGGCAACACATATATGTAATTCCAGTGCCGGGGAGGCAGAGACAGGAAGAGCTCTGGGAGTCATTGACTAGCCAGTCTAGCCAAATGAGAGTCCCGGTCTCAACAGACACAATGAAATGGTATGAGGGAAACTCATGTCCTCTATCCACACATGTGCACACATGCACACACACAACCGTGTATACATGAAAACATGCACACACAGAGACTGCAATGTAGAGCTGGGGATGGACTCAGTGGTGCTCTATGAGATCACAGTAGGGATCTGGAGATGGTAACGCATTCAATCCCAGCACTTCAGAAGCAGGGAAAGCCATTACTATTTTCAGACCAACCAGGGCTACCTAGCAAGACCCTGTGTCTCAACTTTTTAAAAAAAACTTAGGGAGTAGTAGAATAAAGCAATGATAAGGAAGGAAAACCAATATGAATAAGAATTTCCAAAGAAGCAACCATGAACCTGTCTAGGATATAATAAATTAGCTGTCCCAGGAGATAATGAAAATATAATGAAAAACATAGTTTGAAAGAACATGTAACATTAGATAAGGACTAGACATGAAACAGCAATAAAAACACTGATGGTAGATGTTATTTCTTGGTGCATCTTAAGGTCTAGACACCCTGAGAGGCACTTCACACACTATCATTTTAAATCACAACAACAAATCCATGGGGTAGAGAACACCTCTCATTATTCTAGCTATTGAGGGTACTGAAGAATATCCCTTTGTCTACAGACACAAAAGCATTGCCCTTCCACTGAATTCAGTTCAAATTCCAAGATTCAGAGAACTGGGCACATTTACCCAAATGCTAAAAGAAATGAGAATGATTACAAATCCCAGTCTGAATGAGAAACACTCCCCAAATAGCATCCTCCTTTTCACACAAACACGGCAGCATCCATCTGGACCATGAGGAAACCTAAAAGACACACTGTGTCTGGCCAGGAGGATGACATCAGTATGAAAGAGAACCTTTTAAAAAGGCAATGAAACAAAGGTGTTTGGATTCACCGCCTACCAGAGCATGAGCTAGAGTACTGGGCTTCCAGCTCCCCTACCCCCACCCCAATCTCCATGAAAAAACTGAATCCAGGCTCCTGATCTGGGTCTCCAGCAAGGATCATTGAACCTGGGACCTGCCTCTACCTTGGCAGCCAAGGGACAGACAGGCCTCTCAGGCAGCATCTCTACCCCATAGGGAAGACATGTTGTGCAACATTTTACACTTAAACATCTTGATACTCCATCTAGGAAAGTCACATTTAGGCAACTGAAGTGTAGCAGGTGTGTGAGCACCTCTTGGTGGACCACTGTTCACTTCCCTAGCAGTGAAGCCAAGAGCACAAACCAAACCAAAGTCTGTGGAAGTTAAGCTGTGATGCTCACTTCAAGGTCTCCAGTCCCGGGCTGCAGAAGCACAGGGTATACACTACCTGTTAGGGTTGTCTTGAGATGACATCAGCACAAATTCCAATGAAAATTAAGAATTGGAAGGCAGACAGACAACTTTTGTTCCTACACGGATTTGAACTCTTATTCTTCTCATACTCAACAAAGTACACTATGACTACAGGTGGGTTAGAAACACACTTTTTCAAATAATGGGAAGATGGGGCAAAGAATTGAGAGCCACCAGAGATCCTTAAAATTAGCAAGGAAATAATGTCATAGCTGTTCCTCTCCTTCACACTGGTGATGGTATTAAAGCATCTATACAGATGCCTTACACACACACACACACACACACACACACACACACACACACACACACACACACACACACCAGAGAGAGAGAGAGAGAGACAGACAGACAGACAGACAGACAGACAGACAGACAGACAGATGCAAGAGAGGGAGGGAGAGATAGAGACAGACAGAGACAGAGGGAGAGTAAGAGAAAGAATTGAACAAAAACCCTGAAGCTACAAGTAGGAAGAAAATGAAAATCCTGAATATTTCATTAGTATAAAAATGTCCCAATAAAAGCTTTACCACTGAAGACAGTTATTCTGGTCTATCTGATCAACCGTACAACTCCTTATCTCTCCCCATCACCAGAGCGGTTTGGATACTTGAAGCAACATAATATATTACATTGTAATACCTATCTGCTTCAAGCGCAGTCGGAAAACACCCACACCACATAAATCATACATGGCATCGCATTAGATCTTTTAAATAATGTTGTGAACACCAGGAAAATATTCCAGGGATCCATTTTTCATGTTTCTTTGTTACCGCTCAAATGGAAGTGGCTACTTTGCTTCTCCATCAGTTCCTTTCAATTAAATAAATCAAATATGTGCAAAAGGCTTTCACACATGAAAGGAAGTGCATGCGGCTGACAAACAGGAATGGCCCCTGTCCGTGCCCATGGCCCAGAGTGCTTGTTCCAGCAAGCCTGGTCTGCTGCCCGCTTGCCTCCTCTTTGGCATCTGTTTCATCAGAGCTTCCAGCACTGACAGAAAGGGAGGGAGTTCCCGAACCCCTAGGCATCCCTCACTCTTTGGTAGCATGATCATGCCACAATGATGAAATAATCTATGCGTGTGCAATTTGTACAAAGACTTCTTTATCTGTTTCTGCGTTGCTCTGACAAACAAGAGTGGGAACTCAAGAGACACAAATAACAAAATATAGATTGTATGAAAAGTAGTAAAGAATGCCTTTGTAATAGATTCTAGCAATGGATTTTGGAGGAAATTCAACTGCAAGCTAAAAATGACCCTAAAGAATCTGGAATTTTTCTAATTCATGTTTAACGAATGTTCACTGTTCCTTGATTCCTTCTGTTTTTCTGTCCTTCCCCAGCACACACTTGCATTTGCTTTCAAGAGAGCTCGCCCCCACTACACACATTCACACACTTGGCTTCTCTTTAAACCCAGGCAAGAAATATTTCTACATTGTCTAGTGAGCATAAATGCTTCAGCTTACTATAAATGGAGCAGTAAATATTCATACCTGTAGAAAACCAACACTACTGTTTTCTTACATTTTTAAAGACAGCAGACAAATTAATATGTTTCGCTGGGATATTTTCACACCTCTCGCTCTACTCTGTTCTTACTCATCCCAACTACTTTGCCTGATCCTCCTGTTACCAGTCTTGTTGCAATTTCTCCCTTTTCCAAAACGAAAGCATTCCATCCTGTTCTCCTGTCATATGTGCATTATGACCCTCCTTTTCCTCCTCCACCTTTCTTAAGACCTCTTCTTCCCCCCTTAAAATTCCCCTTTCAGTTTTCATATCACACACACACACACACACACACACACACACACACACACACACAAAAATAAGGGGGAAATGTGCGATTTTTTCCTGACTCTAGGTTACCTAACTTGATATACTGGCTTCCAGTTCCATTCAAAGACATTGCTTGTGCTAATATCTCAAAGTAAATCAATTGGAGATATAAGCAGAAGCAAAAATTCTTCTGCAAAGGACTCAAACAGCATAGCAAATAATTCTAAGAATTGACACATTGGATGGCATTGAATTAAAAGGCAGAGTAAAGAGACAGCATCAGGAATGTGGGAGAAATCTTTACCAACTATGTATCCAACGAGACACAAACACCTAGAATCTATTTTTAAAATTCTGAACATTAAGTACAAAAAGCCCCAGACCATCCCATCAGTCCATAGACTAATGAACTGAACTGAGAGCGCTCAGAAGAAGGGAAGAGGAGGCTGTGCTCCTGCAGGGGACCAGAGTTCAATCCCCAGGACCCAGGTCAGGCAGCTCATTCTTTACTGTTACTTTTAATTTACTTTTAGCTCCAGCTTTTGGGGATCTGCAGATGACTCCAATCACACACCCACATGCGCGCGCACACACACACACACACACACACACACACACACACACACACAATATTAAAAAATAATGAACGTGAATCTTTTTTAAAGTACAAAATATAAATAGCCAATAAAGTGTTTGAGAAAGTGTTCAGCATTCTTAGTCATCAGGAAAGTACAGATTACAACTGGTTTGAGACTATGTATCACTCCTGTCAGAACTGCCAGCATCAAGGTGACTGTTGGTGGTGTTGGTGGGGCACCCTCTTACACTGTGATGGTAATGTAAACAGGTACAGCCAATATAGAGAGCAATATGAAGGCTCCTCACCAACCTCAAACCAGACTGCCCTATGACCCAGCACCCACCCCTTGTTTCACACTGGAAGAATTTCAAGGCATCACCCCAGAGCTATTCTTCTGCATTCATGTTTATTGCTAACCTCCTCACAAAGCTAAGATATGGGATCAAACTAGATTTCTATTAACTGATGAATGTATAAAGAAAACAAGATGGTGTTAGATTTTAACTCGGGATATGAAGAGAATGAAATCATGACATCTGTAGGAAAATGAGTAGAAGTGGCCCTGTTGTCCTCATCATGGGAGCACGGATGGATTGGAAAAGGGGAGGAGTCGGGTATATTTGGCTTGACAAAGCTGAGATAAATGATCTTGTTTATAGAAAATAGAAATATTGTCATAGGGATGTACTGCTCACATCCCTTATTAATTACATAGCACATCTAGACTATTTTCACTTTTGAGTGAAAGAATAAATATTGATTTTATGACTGGTATTTATTAAGATTTACTTCATATATATTTTAATTTTATGTGTATGTGTGAGTGCCTGACCACATGTATATGTACCACATGAATGCCTTGTGGCACAAAGGTCAGAAGAAGGAGTCAGACCCTCTGTAACTAGAATTAATTAGAATTACAGGATTCTGATGTGGATTCTGGAAATTGAGCCTAGGACCCCCTACAAGAAAATACAGTACTCTGAGCCACTGAAGCATCTCCCCACCCCACCCCTTTTAAATAATATTTTAAATTTTTATTTATGAGTATGTGTGGGTTGTCTGCATGTGGCATGTGTGTATGGATGCCCTCGGAGGCCAGAGAGGGCAATCGGGCTCTGGCTCCAAACCATTGAGCCATTTCTCCAGCCCTTTATTATTTTTAATTATGTGTATATGTACGGGTTTGTGTATGGGTTATATACACATGGAAATCCCAGTGCCCATGGAGTCCCTTAAAGCAGAACTTACATGTGGTTATCAGCTAACTACCAAACATGGATGCCACAAGACAGGTCCTTTGGAAGAGCATCAAGCTCTCTTAACCATTAAGCCTCAGGACTTGAATTTAATAGACCTCTAGTCTCACGACTTGCATTTAGAAGGCAGCATAGAAGCATGTTATTTTATTTACATATTGTATATTGAGGTATGTTTGTACACATAAGAGTGCATACGTGCACATGTGTATGGAGCTCGGAAGTTATCCTTGGGTATCACTTCTCAGCTGTCCACCATGATTGTGAGATTAGGTCTCTCTGGAACCCAGGGCTTGTCAGGATGTGTTAGCTAGCCAATAAACACAGTGAACCACTTGTCTCCAGCTTCCCAGTCCTGAGACTGCAAGTACATTCCATCACGTGGGTGCTGTGATCAAACTCAAGTTCTCAGGATTATAAAGCGAGCACTTTACCAAATGAAGCAACTCCTCAGTACAGCGCGGCAGCTGTGGCAGTAGTGGGGTGTGTGTGAATTTGGAGGGTGTAATGCTTCAGGTGAATGGTTCAATGTTTGATGGGGATGTTCCTTCTGTATATATGCTTCCCTTATTGGTTAATGAATAAAACACTGATTGGCCAGTCAGGAAGATAGAGAGGCTAGGAGACAAGGAGAATTCTGGGAGACGTAGGCAGAGATGGAGTCACTGTGTGAGACTGGGAAGAGAGGATGCGGGTCAGGCCATGTCCGGTAAGATACAACACGGAAATGCTTAGATTAACAGAGATGAGTTAATAATTAATATGAGCTAGCCAATACAAAGTCCTAGTCATCAGCCAATAGTTTCATAATTAATATAGTGTCTGTGTGTTCATTTGGGCCTGACACAGCTGTGGGACCAGGCTGGTGGGAAGAACCATCCCCAACAAATGTTGGCAGTCTTCCTCTACTGTTCTCTACCTTATTTTTGGATGAAGGGTCTCTCCCTGAACTTGAACTTGCCCTTGCCAATTCAGCTGGACAGGCTTACTGGTGAACTTCTGAGATTCATCTGTCTCTCTTTCCCTAGTGCAGGAGTAACAGACTCATGCAGTCAACAACTATTTTTCTACATAGCTGTTAGAGATTTTCAGCACAGGTCCTCATGTTTACACAGCAAGCACTTTACTGAGTCATCTCCCTGGCCATAGTATTTTATCTCTCATATCTGCTTTTTCAAGGAAATGGAATAAGGTATCCATTCCCACTGATTCGGGGAACTTCAAGCCAATCAGTAACAGCCTGACGTGGACACTTAAAGGACCTCGGTTGCCTAAAATGTATGACTTGATGGGCTGGGCTCCAGCTAATTCATCATTTCTCCTAACCACCACCCATCTCAGCAGCACAGACTCCAGAGCTCATGGGTAGTAGTGCTATTCTCCTGCCAGGAGGTGGCCCAACCATAGGGCTCAAAAGAGCTCACCAGTTGTCAGCCATGCTCCTCTCCCAGACAGGGGCAGGAACTAGGCAGAAAGATCCATATAAACAAAGCCGTATCTTTTGTCTCCTGTGACAAACTTACCTTTCACAGGCGCTTTCCATAAGGATTGTGGCTGCCTCTCTCTGCTGTCCTTCTACAGCTCCTTGGTGCTCATCACCAGTTATCAGCCACACTAAGACAAGTCCCATGCTCTAACTTTCCCAGGTGCCCAGAATGATTATTATAGGAGTGCATGACAATATTTTTTCCAAGTAAACCATAAATGGGCACAAAAAGGGACAAAGTATGGCCTGAAGTTGAGAGACAGAAAAAAAACAAAAAACAAAAAACAAAACAAATAAAACCACACAACAAAGAAACAAAATGCTAAACTTACCCAAAAGCTTATGTGCGGGAGCAAGAATAACTGGGCTCAGTAGGAAAAGTAGATAATGCTGGGGTCAGAATTGAATACATGTATTCCTTAACCCCATAGCTTTTACACATTTAATGTCTATGTGAGTCCACATGCATGCATATGCATGTACTGGTGTGTCTGTGTGTGAGTGTGCAAATGCTACAGTGTACATGCAGCAGTCAAAAGCAACGTATAGAAGTTGGATCTTTCCTTCTGCCATGTGGGGTTGATCATCAAGTTGAGTGGCTAGGACCTTTGCCCCCAATCATCTCGACAACAGGAAATGTCTCTCTTTAGGTAGAAGAGGTTCGCTTTTGTCCGTAATCCAAAGTCTTACACTAGCTAACTCCCTGCCCTTCTAAGCTATCAAGCTATCTCCTTGCTGTATGCATCAGCATGATATATGCCTTCAAGGTCCTTCCTGGAGGACTTCCCACCATCTTAGACTGCAGAGCAATGGCAGATGCCTGCGAATCATACTAACAGACTCAAATTGCATACTGTTTGTGACCATTCTAGAACTAATTCCTCATCACACCTGCTAAACCAGATGGGAACTGAAAAACAACACCTCCTCTAAACCCAGCAATAAAAGGCAATTCTCACCTACTTTTTACTTGAACCTGCCTTTGCAAGGGGTATCCCAAATTGGACTTGCTACATAGTAGACTTAGGTGACCTAAATAAAAAGAGATACAATGCATGCTTTCTATTGGCTGGCAGACAACACAACCAAGTTGACAGTTTGTTTAGATGTGGGCTTCCTTGAGAGCCACAAAGTCAACACTAGCAGAAGACACAGCATAAGGATGCCCCATGGTCACATGTGCCTAAAGAAGCAGAGAACACAGAAGAAAGACCTGCAGAAGTTTGGAGAAAGAAATTTCTCAACTAAATGATGGCCATATAAGAAAATACTATATAGCCTCTCCCCTTAACGTCATCATCTCCAATTAAATATTAGAAAGAAACAGCATAAAATATTGTACTGGCTGGTTTTGTGTCACAAGCTAGAGTTTTTGACACAAGCTAGAGTTATCAGAGAAGAAGGAGCCTTAGTTAAGGAAATGCCTCCATGAGATCCAGCTGTAGGAATTCCCTCAATTAATGATAAGCTGGGGAGGGCCCAGCCCTTGGTGCATGGGGCCACTCTGGGCTGATGGTCTTGGATGCTATATGAAAGCAGGCTGAAGAACAAGCTAGTGAGCAGCTCCCCTCCATGGCCTCTGCATCAGCTCCTGCCTCCAGGTCCCTGTCCAGTTTGAGTTCCTGTCCTGACTTACTTTGGTGATGAACGGTGATGTGGAAGTGTAAGATAAATAATCTCTTTGCTCCCTAACTTGCTTTTTGATCACGGTATTTTGTTGCAGGAATAGGTACTCGAACTAAGACAAATATTATCAACTTTTGAAAGTTTTAAACATGAATTAACCCTAGCTGAAGTTATAAGCATTAATATTACATGTTTGCCTGTTGGGATTTTTTAAAGGTCAAATGGATATACAAAATAACCAGTTCCCAACAGGGAATCAGCTTAAATTCAAAACCAGAACTCTTTAGGCAGCAATGCCTATTACAGAAAATAAACTGTTTTCTAGCGCAGGAAAAACTGTGGTGCCAGATGCTGGCAACCGGAATTTAACTCCCTCTGGACTTTAATAAATCTAGTTTCTTCCCCTGTCGCTTTTCTTTGCTCTTTCTACCTTCTTGGTCCCTAGAGAAAGGTAAAGAAAGGGCAGGAGATGTGATGAAACCGGGGCTTATGAATCAGACCGGGCTGGCATCCTCAAGTCTCAGCATTTGTTTTTCTGGTCTTCATCTCACAGTAAAACAAAATAAAATAAATAAAATAAAACTAGTGAAACCTGACTTACAGGGTTTTTATTTATTATGTTTACTGTGTGTGTGTGTGTGTGTGTGTGTGTGTGTGTGTGTGTGTGTGTGTGTATACTCTAGCACACATGTGAGAGATGCTTCTCTCCTCCCACCCTGTGGGTCCTGGGAATTGATTTCAGGTTGTCCCGTTTAACAGAAAGCCCTTTCATCAGCCCCAGACATCTGCTGGCCCCAGACTCATAGCTGTGGATGAATTTTCTTACTTAATGTGATATTAAAGGCAATATCAACAACATATACCAGGTAAAAGACTTTGCAGGGATATGAAAGTGTTTGCTTCTTTGTGTTTATTTTAAGTTTGTTTTCCAGACCTCAGTCACGGCTTAGAACTGCTCCTGGCATTTAAACCACAGCCCCTCAGAGATCATCTCAACAGCTCAGACTATTAGGATCAGTGTTTTCTGACATGTAAACTGTGACTGAACTCTTCTGGACAGCAATAGGTTCTGAAAAAAAAAAAAGATAATCTCATTAATTCATTCGTGAACTATTAAAAACACACATGTGTTTACAACAGAAGTTTTTGGAGCTTATTCGTGCATTTGAAAATTAAAAGAATAGAATGGGAAGTAGGACTTCTCAAGACCTATCTGACTGTTAATTCCTCTAGGGCAATATGTCACTAACACTTGTTCTACAAAACAAGCTAGGGAAAAAGTGAAGTACAATTACAATTCAATCACGCATATTTGTGAAAAAAAATCATTTTATACTTGATATTAGCCCAAAAGGAGAGAAACAGTAGTGTCTGTTGCTTCAAATGGCAAATAGAAGGTATGTATTATCATTAAGAAATTCTGTGAGGGGCAGGAGAGATGGCTAGGCAGTTTACGAACACTGCTGCTATTCCAGAAGACCAAGGTTTGATTCCCAGCACCCACATGGCAGCTGAAACTTGTACCTCCAGTTCTGGGGACGCAATGCCCTCTCCTGGCCTCTGAGAGCACCTGATCTGCATCTACCTATTCAGGTGCTTGAGACAGTGTGATATGACACCAACAGCCATCTCATTCCTGGAGGTGCATGGAGGCAGAGAGAGGAGGATCTCTTGGTTTATTGACCCGACAGCCAGTCTGCCAGCCAGTTTATCCTGATTACCAAACCCCAGAATCCATATCCTAATACATACATACATACATACATACATACATACATACATACATACATACATACATAAAAAAACAAGGTAGACAGATCCTGAGGACTGACACATGCAGTTGACCTCTGGCCTCCATGAAAGCGCACACATTCACATACATGCTCATAAATGGTTGGCAAGTGTGTGTGCACCAGAATCTGAAGATCACTATTCCACTCTGTTCTTCTGAGACAAACTTTTAGTCTCCACAAATAAATTCTAGAGCACACACTATATATCTATGATTTATTAGGCTGAAAATAACTAACCTCCCCTTCCATCCATATTGCTGGATGGGATTTTATTCTTTTTTGGTTGAATAATATTCTGTGTACATATAGCTCTTTTCTCTACCCACACATCCATGGATGAACATCTAACCCGATTCCCTCGATTCTGAGGGAATAGTGAAATAAGCATGCAAGTAAGAATTTCTCTTTGGTATAACGGCTTTGATTCCTTAAATATATACCCAGTAGTAAAACTTCATAATCATATGATACCCTGCTTTTCAGTTGTTTGAGGCATCTCCACATTGTTTTCAAGGATTGCTAGACCAATTTGTGTCATGTCCTTGGTGCAGAATGTCTATGCATCTTCACCGGCATTTGTTATTTTGTCTTTTAATACCATTTCTAACCTAAGGTGAGGTAATGGCTCATTTTGAGCTGACCAGAAGGTGAAAATCAAAAGACATGAAAGTAACCAATGCTAAAGGGACTGGAAGATTGTTTACTTTTCCTTGACCTTACACCTCATCAATGTGCACTAAGTTACCACAGTGAGCTTCCATTAAGATGTATGAGTGTATATGCCCAAACATGGTATTGCAGGGTCTTAAGGTAGGCTGATCCCTAATTTTCTGAGGAATTGACATACTGATTTATACAGTGGCTGTACAAGTTTGCAATCCCACCAGCAATGGAGGAGTGTTCCCCTTTCTCCACATCTTCTCCAGCATTACCTGTCATTGATATTTTTTATCTTAGCCATTCTGATTGTTTTGAGCTGCATTTTCCTGCTGACTAAGGATATTGAGCATTTCCTTAAGTGTCTTTCCGCCATTTGAGAATGTTCTGTTGAGAAGTCTCTGTTTATATCTGTACCCCATTTTTTTAAAAAAAAATTGGATAATTTGGCTGTTTAAAGTCTAGTTTCTTGAGTATATTTTGGAGATCAGCCCTCTGTCAGATGTGGGGTTGGTGAAGAACTTTTCCCACTCTGTGGGGAGCTATTTTGTCTTGTTGACCGTGTTCTTTGCTTTATAGAAGCTTCTCAGTTATACTGAGAAGTAGGTATGCTCATACCACAAGGACATTTGCCCAACTATGTTCATAGCAACGCTATTCATAATGGTCAGATGTTGGAAACAACCTAGATGCCCCTCAACTGAAGAATGGACAAAGAAAATGTGGTATATTTACACAATAGAGTACTATTCAGCAATTAGAAACAATGACATCCTAAAATTTGCAGGCAAAAAGACAGAACTAGGAAAAAAACCATCCTGAGTGAGGTAGCACAGACTCAGAAAGACAAATACAATATGTACTATGTACTCACTCATAAGTGGATACCAGACACAAAGCAAAAGATATCCAGCCTATAATCTATATTCTAGCCCAAGAGAAGCTAGAACCCTCTTCCAGAAACAGATGGAAGCAGATGCATAAATCCACAACTAATCAATGATCCAAGCTCCTGGAGTACAATCAAAGTGAGGGAGGAGAGATAATATGAACAAAAGAGTCAAGACTGTGATGGGAAACTCACAGAATCAGCTGACATGAGCTAGTGAGAGATCACTGAATCTGGTCTGAAAAATGGGGAACCTGTATAAGAACAAACTAGACTCGCTTAATATAAGGAACAATATATGAGGCCACTAACAATGGGTCCAATATCTAACTCTAATGTACAAACTGACTTAGTTAGTGGAGCCCATCCTATATGGAGAAATACCTTGCTCAGCCTAGACACAGGAGTGGAGGGGGTGGGGAGGCTCCTTGAGCCTGCTTCAACTAGATGATGGGACAGATTTAGTAGACTTTCTAGGGGAGGCCTTACCGTTTTTGAGGAACAGATGGGAGGAAGGAGTGGGTGGAGAGGAAGAAAGGGGAAATGGGATTAAAATATAATAAATAAATTAATAAAAAAGTGCCAAAAAAGAAAACAAAAGATGTATGAGTGTCATGCCCCGATTTAAAAAATAAAAATCACAAAATTTATGACTCAGTTAAGTTTTTTTTAATTTATTTACATGAGAGACCTAAACCCCAAAGAAGTCATCTGCTTTGCCTAAGGTTTTTCAGCAAGAAGTGGTTAAACTAAGAACAAGCAATCCACTCTTCTATATTCTATATTCATATAACCCAAATTACATTTACTAAGTATGTATTCTGTACACGATTATATATATACTAAGATAACCTAGGAATCTAAGCAAGCATTATTTAATACAGATTAAAATACCAATCTTCTGATTAAATTGTAGAGAACCTAGTCATTTGTACTCTGAAAATTTGGTGTTTCTGGATAATTTAAGTAGGTCTAGACTAGCAGTTCCCTTGCATTATTTATGAAGAAGCATGCCTAATGTAAACACGGTTAGCACTTCAAATACTTAATTCCATATGATATGCAAAAATAAAGATGTTCAAGTACTTTAATGGTAACCAACCAAACCCTCATATTTTTCAACTATTTGTGACATTTCTGTAGCATTCTGTGTGATAAGTGTATCATAGAAATAGATTAGCATTAAAAATACCCATAATCAAAGAGTCTTGGTGCTATGGGTTGTAAGTTACAGGCAGAGCAAATGCTTAGTAGGCATTAGGTCCTGATTCCCCATACCAAAAGAAACAAGACAATCATAATCAGCGCTGTGTGTTTTCTAGCATGAGTCTTCCCATTACTTCTACAAAGCCAGTATTTCTTTCAGAGTGGAATCAAGTTTCCAAAATTAATGTTAAGGCAAATTAAACTGAATGACAATGACAAGGGTATCCTCTCAAATTGAGAATCTAACTTTAGAAACAGAAAGACATGAGTCAAGCCACATATATTTTTGATTGCTTTTTCTATATCCTTGAAGAATGACCTTGGAATTTGTATTGGGATTGCAGCAAATCTGTAGATTGCTTTTGGCAGAAGTTTCATTTTCAATGACTAATTCTTCTAATCCATGAGCATGGGAGGTCTCTTAGCCTTCTAGCAGATTCTTGAGTCTCTCTGGTCACTGAGTGATTTTACTCTTATTCTCCCATCATCCTGTAGAATTCAACTTAACAATGCCTGCTTTGGAAGCTTTCCTTGTCTCCTGGACACATCTAGTCACCACTCCTCAGGCAGTACTCCTCTGCCACGTGGACCTACTACTGTTCTTCATTGTAGCTTCCTATTCCTTCTTTCTGGTGTATCACATCCTTAAGGGCATGACTCACCTCTATCTGCCCAGTTCTTAGTACAGTGCACTATCACATATGTGATGGACACACAATATGCTTCCTGGATGAATAGAAGGAGTCATTGGAGATGACAAGCCCATTCTCTTTGGGTTTCTCTCCATGCATGGGACTCAGCCAAGTTCTAGGTAATGGCCCTGGATAATCACATCAAATTGCTATACACTTCAAATTACTCTAATTTCAACTTCATTAATTTGGCTGGCCTTTCCAAATCTATCTTAAATAAAGAGATATTTCTCTGCTGAGGTATTTCAAATACAGTGTTTTGGGACTGAATTATTTTAATGCACACCTTACTTCTAAGTCATGTTCCATGTATTGACCTTTCTTTACTAAATGAGGTTTTAATTTTTTTTTAAAAAAAAAAGCTTATGCTGAATTATTTCTAGGCAGAATACTGAAGCCACCTGTGTTCCCTTAATCATGACTCCTTTCTTTAGCCAAATCTTTTAGGTTTGATACAAGTCCTGTTTTTGTCCCTGTCTTTGGGAATGATGGGTGGTGCATTTGACTATTCTGGAGTGAAAGGAGATTGGTAAATGATTAAAACAACCTTTAAGTGGAAGGTGGAACTTCTTTTGGATCAGAATAACCAACATAATTCAAAATTCATTCAAATTCCACTTCAGTTTGGTGTCTAGCTTAGTGTTCCTTATGAAGTCACTGCATAACGAGCCTACAGCAAAAGAAAATATTTTTCAGTTTAAAAAACAAAGCAAACAACCTGAATTATTTTCTTCAAAGTAAACACCTTCGGCACACCATCCTAGCAGAGCTTCAGACTGTTGCAATACATAGGCACATCGGAATCCTGCCTTTGGGGTCCTTGGTACTGCAGAGGAAAGAAAAGAGGCTTGCCCCATGGGTTTGTAATCAAAATTAAACAAGCAATATGAGTCACACAGGTTCCACAGGTGAGAGTTAATTAACATTTCATCCAGTGCAGAGAAGGAAAGGGGAGAGAAAATTAAAATCAATATTAATGGCATCAGAATTCACTTCAAACATTGCAGGAGTCATTTGTAATGTGAAGATAATTTTAAAAAGCTTGTAACACTGCCAGGCCCACTCGATGCCCCTTGCATTTGTATCTGCTGGGCTGACTCCAAAAGGCACATTTTCAGGTTATCTCATGCAGCCTCATAGACAAAGGACAGAAGTGCCTGAAGTCACAAGATCGGCAAGATGAACTTTGGGATATACATCTGTCCTACCACTCAAAGACTGATACTGTCTTCCTACACTCTGCTGTGAGTAGGGACACAATGACACTGAATCCATGGTTATCTCACACTCGGTTTATTCATAAGTATATAACCTCAAATTCTTATTACCTAAGACTACTATTTGAAATTGACATACAAACAATTTAAGACTCTATAATTGCATTCTCATACAATTAGCTTCATTTTTATACCAAGTCATTAAAATATATGTATTGAAAAACAGGCTACCCAACCAGCCACCTACGATGTTTTTTAATGTAAAACTGAATTCATTTCCAACACTGAAATGCCAATGACACAAGCTCTCCTTAAGAAGAAGGCAATATGCTTACTATTAAAGTGAAAGGATACTGAATTGTATTCCCCATTAAATCTTGCTGCAAGATGTTCTCATATAAGCATCCCAAGAATTGGTAACACAGTTCTGAAAAGTTCAGACTGCTAGGCAGTGGTCCTGATGATAAAGTTTTTGAGAGATGGCTCTTAGCAACCACTGCAAATCCTCTGCCCTGGCTCTACCCTCAGGAAAGCAAGACTAAACAGGTTCCCCCACCTGTCCATCAGACTACTACAAGTGTGGCAAAGTCAGTGTCCAAGCTGTAGACTGCCACAGTCACACCACTGACACAAATTACACCTAATTGCCCAGTCACAGTCAGGGGTGGGGGGGTAGGTTGCCCAGCTAGTTCCAGGCCAGCTATCCTCAATTCATGACTGAAAGATACATGTTCATACATTCACATACCCACCCCTACCAAAGTCTGAGTACCATATGGTTGCTGAACAAAAATATGAAGACTTCATACCCTTCAAATAATCATGTACCAACCATATGGGAAAATAACAAAACAAAAAGCACAACAAATAGTACATAAAATGCCTTCTGTGGCAAAAGTAGCTCAGAGACCTAATAGCACCCACTTTGTGGAAGGCACAGAGGCTGTGCTATTGGAAGACACCATCAGCTGGGTTATTTTCTACACAAAGAGCTAAAAGATAATAACCTCTCTGCACAAATGAATCTTGGGCTTTAAAAACATGTCAGAAGCATCAAAAGGCATTAGAGTAAGCCCTACCCGATGTGGCGATTTAGCCTGGACTTTGTCTGGATGCTCCAAAGAAAAACCGAGACCCAGTCTTTCAGTGCACCAAAAGCACTCTCTTAAAAAGCTTTCTCCTTTTATCTTGTACAGACAAATTGTTTTCCAAAATATACTGCTGGGATAGCCAAGTCTCCAGCTGACCCCCTTTCACAAAGACTTGCTACATCTTCAACATGGAAAAAAAAAAGTCAGAAAATTTTATCAGTTGAATACCCCACCACCACCCAGAAAATATGTGGATGTCCTGACAACCAGTACCTTTGAATCTGGCTCTACCTGGAAAGTCTTTTAATATGAGGTCATTAGACAAATCCTAATGTAATCTGACAGATGTTATTATGAGAAAAGAAAGACAGTGTCTTGTAGTGACAGAGGCAGGGACTTAAGGGCTGGAACACAGCCAAGGTTGGCTAACGGTGTTGAGCAAACCAAAAGAAGATAAAGGGAGCAAGGATTCTCTCCTATAAGCACCAAGAGGAACACAGCCTGCAAACACCCAATTTCAGACCCCTAGTCTCCAAAACGCGGGGGCACTTCTTTCGTTTGTTCGTTTGTTTGTTTTGGGGGGGTGTTTTTTTGTTTGTTTGTGTTTTCCTTCAAGATAGGGTTTCTCTGTGTAAAAGCCCTGGCTGTCCTAGAACTCAGTCTGTACACCAAGTTACCCTTGAACCCACAGAGATCCACCTGCCTCTGCCACCTGAGTGCTGGGATTAAAGGTGAGAGCCATCAACACCTGCCCTTCCTTGTTGTTTTAAGCCACCCCATTTAATAGGAGCCCTTAGAAAATCAGTTCAAAACTTCCAAGTATTGGGTCTTTTGTTTTGTTTTACATTCAAATAGAACAACATGTAAATTACTCCCAATGGGTGGACTATCCCAGTGGCTAAGACCTCCCATATTCCATATTAGATATGTTTATCCACCATCAGGTAAGAAACAAAAAAATTATAATGCAATTCAACTCGTTCAAACCTGAAGTACCACTGGGATTTAGGAACCACCCTGCTTTCCCTCCTAAGGGAACCATGCAAGAAGCAATGGGGTGAATCCAAAAGTGTCAGTGATCAACCTCCACCTCCAGCCTTTTTTTTTTTTTTTTCTTTTTTTTTTCTTTTTTTTTTTTGGTGCTTCAGGACACTAAGACCCGAAGAACCCAGAGAAACTTACTTTTAACTCTGCAGGTTAAGCATATAGACGGTAAGTCTGTACTTACCACTGATTTCAATGAAATCAGCAGCAGGTGGAAAATTGGGCATATAGAGGTCAAGATAAGACTTTTAAGAGTCAGTTTTGTCAATTATCTCCTTCTACAGTCTGAGCCTCAAGGACTGAACCTGGTCCAGGCTTAGTTACAAGGGCTCTTACTGAACCATCTTCCTGGCCCATGTTGAATATTTTGACTTATACTGCAGGAATGTGTTCTCGATTTTATATTTAAATGACCAATTTCTTCTTTCCCTCCTTCCTTCCCCCCTTCTGCGTTTTTTCCTTTCCTCTGAAACGGATCTGGTTTTATCTGAGCTGTTTGAATCTTCTTGTAACCAAGTACCACCACCACCCCCACCCCATAAAGGTTGAACAGCATGTGGATTGTAGTTTGGTGGAAAGCCTGCCCAGGCCATGGTTGGCAGTGGTATCTCACAGATGTATCTTGAGCATAATTTTCTCATCTGTAAAACTGAGCTCCAGAGACCTCTAAAAATATAACTAATAGCAAATTTTCCAGTTCTGCCTTCTACAGCATCTCCCATTCTTGTGAATATATCCCATGCATCTGTTCCAAACTATCCAGACAAGAATGGATTCCTTCCAGACTAACACGGTTTGATCAAACAAGACCCCCTGACACAGTGTCCCAGGTGATACAACATTCAAAACAGCTGGGACAAGGCAGATGTACAGACCACTACAACCAGGATTTCTGTGTCTTCTTAGGATCCCTATGACAGTGCACCCTACCACCAGGAAGCAGTTTGGAAAGAACAATGCCCAAATTCCCAAATATTGTTTATAAATGTTTGTTTTCATTTATATGGGTTAGTTATAAATGGTTAATGACCACAATCAATCTCTTTTTAAAGGTAAAAAGGGGATTATGGTATAGAAATGAATATTTTGTTTTGAAATGGATTTTCATTAAAGGTCAATTTTGTAATATGTATATTTCTCCTCTTGTTTAGGTATTGTGTTTATATAGCTCATTTAAAAATGTAATGATTGTATAGATTATACATAGTTCCCCATGATAGTCAAA